>JAVTVY010015129.1:0-32457 GCA_036873755.1 Hanleya hanleyi | reverse complement strand
GGGCGTTGAAAATATCCTTTTATTTACTGCTGTCCAACACTGTATACCGGTACTCAACCTGTCACGTCCCGATAGATTGTAGTAGATCTTTTAGCTTTCAATTTAGCAGAGAGAGATAGTTCTATATCTCTCAAAAAGAAGAAGAAAAAAAGAAATTATGATGGAATTGAAGTCATTTTACTGTGAGAATTATGTTCTCTCTATTCTTTCTAAAAATTGATTGAAGAATATTAGTTTTTCTGCACTCTTCGAATTATCCGGCATTTCCACGATCGTACTAGACGTTTGACGACAATTGAACTTCAAATTTAAGACGAGTTCTTGGAGTTCGGGTAAGTTGCTCTTAACTCATGGCCGTAGACAAGGGGGGCATGCCCCCCCCCCCAAATATTTGCAAGACAAACAAAAAATAGACGTGTTTGTGAAATACATATTCCCCACTGCGTGTTTGTCAGAGGGAAAAGTGGTCAAGCAGAGGAAACGAGGCATGTTTAAGCATACAGTTAATAGGGGAGTTCCGAATCGCCTTTTACATCTAGACTGCTGGCGCTCGTGTTGTTAAGAGTTGAGAGTGATTCTTGGCCTTATTTTCTACGAAAATCTGTCGTCGATAATTGCATGTATAAAATTCTCTAAGCGAACTTGTAAATCAATGAGAAAATCATGTCCGTCTCAGTGCATCAGCGCGGGCAGTTGCGAATCACTTTGGTAAGAAGCGGATCACGCCATCTAGCGGTCGTTACAGCCGCTGAGAATATATATATATATATATTTTTGTAAAGCCTGAGTGGTCATCAACCTTCCCACAGCGCATGCTCCATTTCGCAGGCTCCATTACCATCCCTGCCGCCAATAGCGGAAGTTGACCTTTACTACGTTGCTATGACGTATAGGGGAAACCAACCAACGCACGGTTCAGTTTGAGTCCGGCCGAACAACTCCTTTAGTGTTGCACATGAGTGAACTACTTTTCATATGCTCTGTCCAGATAAACAGGGAAAATGATCTCCAGATGGGCGACGTCGCCCATCGCGATTGTGTTTATTAAAGCGACGCGCGACGCGCGACGGGAAGGACCACGTCGCGGGCGACGTCGTGGGCGACGTCGCGTTTAAAAAGGGCGACGTCGCGTCGCGTTCTATCTCCTAACATTATAAGAACGCGACGGGAAGGGCGACGGGAAGGGCGACGCAAAAATGGCCGAAATGGAACACCATATATATTTGGCCTTATTGCCAGTGGACACGAATATTTTTACTGGGTTTTTTGTGGAGAGAATTGCAAAGTTATTTCAAGTGCGATATATTATCAATATCACGGAGTAATGGTAACCATATCGTAGAGTTGACTTTGATTTACACGCTACAAAAGTACTTCACTAGTGATATGACGTCGTTGTTTCTAAAATATTGATATTTTAAAGAAATGATTTGAGATCTGTATGATATTGTAGTCATATAAGTGAATTGTTGAACGATAATCATATTATTTGCTGTACAACAGAAAAGAGTACAAGCAGAACTGAGCCTGACTGACGCGGACATTGAAATTAAAACATTTAAGTGAATTGACATAGGATATTCGAGATTTTCTTTAACTCGGATGGAACGCTTTCTTTATCTCAATATTCGATTCGATGACTTTATAAACGAACCAAAGACACCAACATGAATGGCATCTAATATATTGTCCGATATTTACGATGAGAACACCATTTGATCATTCTTGGTGACGTTGACTTTGAGGAGACCGTACTTCAATTGATAAATCTGACACACTGCCATAATTCTACACAGCAGCTAAACTTATCTCTGGCGTTCTTCAGAGTGGACCATTTTCAATCACCCTCTTCGTTTTAAAAGGAAGATTGAGAATCTCCAAAGACCACCCAGAAGATTGAATGGGAGTTTCCATTGATTTGAGATATTTTTTCTTTATCTTGCCTTCGGATACTTTATCACAATCCAAGAAAAGTTAGTTTTTTAGCTAATGGTCGGCAGTAAAATAGAGAAAAGGGCGCCTTAACGCTACCTGGCCTGTGGGGGAGGCGAAATGCCCCCCCCCCCCCTACCAAACTTTTTGCGCTATTTCCGGAACGACAAAAAATGGAGAGCTGAAACTCCTTGAATTTATAGTTTATCATATTGGGGCATAACCGCCCGAGCAGAGGATCATGGGTAAATTCAAGATGGCGCCCACTTGGGGTACTAGAAAAGTGATGTTTTTGTCCTATTTCTTCAAAATTTCTGCTTTTCCGCGATGAAAAGTGGGCCAAAAATTATTTTATTTCACATCACATTAATATTTACTAATTTATGATGGAGTTTTTGTGGAGAAATTGCATAAATAAAAAATTCGGAAAATCCGATCGAAAAATCGACCAAAAAATGCCGTTTTTGAAAATGACGTCACTGTGACGTCATCAAAGCTACCATCTTGGATTTTTTAACATTTTCTGGTAGATCTTGACCCAAGGGTATAGAGTGGTATGTTTCAGCTCCCTATCTCAAGGGGTAAGAAAAATAATTAGGAAGGGCCATTCCCCCCCCCCCCCTCCCAGGCCAGGAGACGTTCCAAACAGCCCAAGCCAGATACGGTTAACAGTAAATTTAACTCAAGAATACTGTATTTTTTTTAAAGTTTCCGTGCACCTAATACATATCATATTAGCGGAAGTGTCGTTCACTTTTTGTGGGTTCAATAACATTTTCCACAAATCTTTCCAGCACAATCCAAGTTTCTATCATGGATAACAACCGTGGAATAAGTGCCATTTTGACTCCCAGTTGCAACCAACCTCAAAACGATGTCCAAAATGTAAACTGAGATATTATAAATTATACGAGTGCTATAGGGGTGTATTTTCTCGAGAAGAAAAATATTTATATCTTCGATAAGAAATACCAGCCTGCATACCCACAATAAAGACGGGTATATTAACGAATTCATCGCATTGCAGAGCGCATTTTCCCCGTGCTTTCATAATCACCAACCCCAAAAATGAAAGCATAACAAAGGTTCACTGCGAAAACAAAAATTGATTGTGCTTAACACAATTTTACGCCAAAATGGTTTCAATACAAACATTTTGTGCTGAAATCATCATATCAACACAAAATCGAATTGATTTCAAGACAAATTCGTGTTATTTTCAACACAATTCTGTTGTTAAAATAGCTTGTTGAACAACGCGTATGAACATTCGCAATCGGATAGCATTGGTTATCTTACTCGCAGTCAAAAATCGAGTGCCCTTCACTGTCTGAGTCACGGCTGACTCATGAGTGCTTTTTTGACTATCTATATACGTACGGGCACTATGAATTGTGGTGCTGCGTTTGCATCTCAACAAATTCATCTGCCGTACGACATTTTGACACATTTTCACATATTTCCCAAACACATAATGAACATTGTAAATAGACAGAGATGCCGATGTGGTTCTCCGAGGGGACATTACATCTTATCTCGCTGATACCGCTCTCCAAGCACGCGCTCTTAGATTATTTAAGATGATTCTGATCTCACTTCTCTGTCACTGACTTAATGAACGGTTCAATTGTTCATTCCCATATGTCTACAGATCTAAATGTGTTTGGACAAGTCTGATCATTGTATTGGCTCCGGTGATTACATCGCCGGTCAAACTGATCGATTAGTTTCATGCATAGCCGTTCTTTGCCGTAGATATCCGGAAAAACTGGGGGTCTGTCTTAACTAAATGATTTGTCGACGCCTTTGTGATCGCTTTCGCCCCGGAGGGATTGTTTGGAAAATTAACAGACGAAAGGTGTCATACCAAAGCCCTCATCATTTTTCTTCGCTGGGAAAGTAGACACGTCATGCCCCTTACGCGTCGAGATATTGGGCATGGACTTGGCGTATTTGCTAGAAGGCTTCGTGTGCTTGTATACGTTCACTGGCGGCATAACCTCTAGTCTGATCACCAATTACCACATCTGTTATAATGGACCAATTGTGATTAACTGTCGAATCACTGTTAATTATCAATGAATATTCATTCAGGTTTCGACGTCGGATTATTGAGTACAAATGAAGTGACTAGGACATAAAACTACGGCACCATACGCAGCATGGACATCTTCACCAGACACTCTGTTATTGACAGTTATCGCGGCTTTTGTAAATATTAACGAATGTTAATAGAGGTGAATATTACAGGCCATTTGAATTAGTGAGATACAGTGAGAGTATTTCGTTAAAACAATGGAGACAAATAGTGTTTACCATACCACCTGTTTCGGTGCGCGTGTGTGTAGGCGTGGGGGATAGACCTTTGCTACTGTCAGAAAGTCAGAAAATGCTACGAAATTAGGAGCATGAAATAATTGCTCTTTGAGTTGCTCAAGCTCGAAAACAACAGCATGCAATTACAAAGCGGGATCCAAGGCATATCGCGAATTGACGACATAAAATCAGAATAGTCCTCATTTCGGTATGGAAGCTATAAAGTAGAGCTTAACAACAAACGCTAAAACTATTCCTCGGTTTGATGGATGTCTGACAAAAATTATGTTCATGCGATATTGCGCTGGCATGGATAAAGCCACGGGCGATCTCCGAAATTAGTGATTTTGTTCTAGCGATGTCATCTCGAAATCTACGGTCGAAAATTCCATGAGTACATAGGTCAGGTCAATATTGGAATCTCGAGGGAAATGTACAACTGTGAATTTCTGATCCCTCACACGTAGGCTGTCATTGGAGAAAGCTGGCAAGGACATTGAAAACGTGCCAACAAACATAGCTCAAATCGCCCCCACGCCTTGAAGGTATTGCAGAAGAAATAAAGAAATTGGAATCAGGATGATTTAGTATTTTTTGTTTAATTCCTTAGTGAATAAAGTGTTCAAATTACAATGTAGTTATATACCCTCCTAGTATAATTGTATATCTACTCAGTCAAGCCAGTGTTGTACACTATACTCGTATAAAATAATACGATATGCCAACTATGTGGAGAAGTCCATTGAGTCATTATATTCGAACTGGGTAGACAACAGGACAAATTAAAAAGCACAGAAAAAATTATTTCGATACAACTATTTATTATCTCAGCTGTAATTCTCTTACTAAATCAGACTTTTCATGTTGATTGGTCGAAATTTCGGGCCGCTTTTCGTACGGATGTCGCGGCCCATCAACACAATGCTTTATTTGTATTCTTTTATGCTTTTCTTAATTCAATTCACGGAAAATTCAGAATTAAAAAGTCTATATACAATTTCGTTTATCTATATCAGTCATTCAGTCTATACAGTGCATCTAACGTGTATGAATAATACTGAAGTCGTCTACTTTGGAGCTTATCAAACATATAGTTATCTCAGCATAAATTGTCTTTCTTTGCAGCGTGTATAACAAACTGAACTTACAGAATAAATACCATTACTCCGTGACATTGATACCATATGACGCTTGGAATAACTGTGTAATTCTCTCGATATAAAACTCCAGTACAGTTGTTGCATGTATCGGGTCTCAATTACATAGGGAGACGTCGTAATGTATTCGTTTTCACTAGTTGAGCGAAATTTCATTCAAGTAAGAGTGGAAATTGATCCCACTCAATACTTGAGTGAGATTTTCACTCAAGTTGAGTTACTTTTCACTCAACCTGAGTGACATTCACTCAAGCATAAGAGTGGAATTGATCCCACTCAAGTTGAGTGAACTTGAGTGGATTTAACTTCAGTTGAGTGAAAAGTAACTCAAGTTGAGTTAAAAGTAACTCAAGTTGAGTTAAAAGTAACTCAAGTTGAGTTAAAAGTAACTCAAGTTGAGTTAAAAGTAACTCAAGTTTGAGTGAGCAGATACATTTCACTCAAACTTGAGAGGAACAGTTAACTCAATTTGTTTTTAGAGAGTATCAAAGCCAGGTTTTCAAATTTTAGTAGGAAAAAAATCTGGGCCACTTTGATTGGCCATCTTCGAAATTTGGCGTAATGGTGTCGGGCTGGATGAACCCATTTCTGGCGGTCTTATCTCGAGAAAATGGTGGGGAATGTATGCTGATTTTTTTATATGTTTGATCGGAAAGGCCAGGTTACCTGGTGTGGTGGGTCATTTGTGGCGGCGAATATTATGAAAATATTGCCTTGGTGTGAGGGGAATATGCAGTTTTGTTGCCCCGAGGATGTGCATATTGCCCGAGCCGCAGGCGAGGGCAATATGCACAGCCGAGGGGCAACAAAACTGTATATTCCCCTCACAGCAAGGCAATAATTTCATTATTATATTTATCAACTTAATTCTGTGCTAATCTATTATCCCTCGAGCAAAATATTGTTTTATGTTTTATTATGCCAGAGCGCTATCCTTCTGAGTTCGTTGTTTTCAGTGGGCAACCGCCTGCAAGTCGTAACATAATTTATCATGCACGAGATTTCATTGATTCGGAGCTGCTTCACTACTATCGTGTAAATCTGGCAACGCACGTATAGTTGTTCGAAGGCGCTTGTTAGTTACTCCAATAATGTGCTTGGGTACGGTTCAACTTACAATTAGATGGGGGGGGGAATATTTATTTCTGCTGTATTCTGCAGTTAAACTCAGCTCGACGAGCTACTCCGTGATCGTACCGTATCGTATCGTATCGTTTGCAGAGCAAGCGAGAGAACGGGGCGACCTCTGTTGTAATTATCTCCCTTTGGTGTATATTCCATGGGGAGTGGAATATGCAGTTTCAGCGGGCAATATACACCCACGTGACCGGAGAATATGCAATTTTATCTCATTACAAATTATATAGGGAAACACTCTAATAAATATAATAATAGGTAATATTGTTTTCTCAAGATGTGCACTGCCAATTTGCTACATATTAAGTAAGGCGATTATTTAGGGGTTTGCGACCTATAAAGGAAGTAAAATGTCGTAGGTGGCCGTGCGCAACAGCAAAGAGGATAAAATCATAACGTGGATCAGGATTGGTCAATGAGTGGAGACTGACCTGCTAGTTGGAAAACAGGGGATAAATTCGTAAACGATATCCGAAAATGTCACAAACCTCAAGTGTCTATTTTACATGTTTTGTTGATATGTCTTCAAGCCCTTTTCAATTACCATTCTGATGGCCGCGACCCTGACTTCTCAGATATGTGCTTGTCTACAATATCGTTCGATTCCATGCATACGATGACACAAAATCGGGGTTCAACTATGATATGGATTTACTGCTGACACGAACTCAGCCAAGTTGCTTCTCTTGGTTGGGATATGGGTATTTAACCCGCATGGAGAAGATGCGGAATTTATATCCCATGCCCAGGATAATTGCCGAAAGATAAACCCCACACACCTCAATGACTGCACTTTTGACCTTTGTGCCAGTGGACACGAATACCTTATGAAGTTTCTCTATGTAACTGGTCCCCGGTACATAAAACAACTGCACCGATCTTTATGTGGAGAGAATTACAAAGTTATTTCAAGTGCAATATATTATTAATATCACGGAGTAATGGTAGTCGTATCGTAGAGTTCATTTTGATCTACACGCTGCAAAAAAAAGAAAATTTATGCAGAGTTAACTATTGATTTTTCACTGTTGGTACTTCGCAAGTGATATGACGCCGTGGTTTCTAAAATATTGGTATTTTAAGGAATGACTGAGATCTTTATGATATTGTAGTCATATAAGTGAATTATCGAACGATCTTAGTATTATTTGTTGTACAACAGAAACCGATAGGACCAAAACTGAGCCTGGTTGACGCTGACATTGACTTTTAAATGAGTTGACAGGATATTCGAGATTTTTTTAACATGGATGGAACTCTTTCTTTATCTCAATATTCGGTTTGATGTACTTTATAAACGAACCAAAGACACCAACATGAACAGCATCTAAGATATTGTCGTATATTTACGCTGATAACACCATCTGACTTGGAGGATACCGTACTTAACCGATAATATAAATCTGACACACTACCATAATTCTACACAGTAGCTAAACTTGGCTCTGGCGTTCTGCGGAGTGGACCATATTCACTCACGCTGTACGTTTTAAAAGGGAGATTGAGAGGCTCCTAAGACCGCACAGAAGATTGAATGAAAGTTTTCATTGATCTGAGATATTTTTTTTATCTTGCATTATGGATACTTTATCACAATCCAAGAAAAGTTAGACTTTTTAGCTAATGGTCGGCAGTAAAATAGAAAAAAGGGCGCCTTATCAGTAAATTTAACTCAGGAAGAATACTGTATTTTTTAAGGTTTCCGTGCAACTGACACATGACATTTTAGCGGAAGAGTCGTTCTCTTTTTGTGGGTTCAATAACATTTTTCAAAAAACTTTCCAGCACAAATCAATTTTCTATCATGGATTACTATTCATCTTGGGCACTACATCGTCAACCGTGGGATAAGTGCCATTTTGACTCCCAGTTGCAACCAACCTCAAAACGATGTCCAAGAGGTAAACTGAGATATTATAAATTATGAGAGTGTTAGGCGGGTATTCTCTCGAGAAGAAAAGTATATATCTTCGATACGAAATGCCGGCCTGCATACCCACAATAAAGACGTGTACATTTAATGAATTTATCGCATTGAAGAGCGCATTTCCTTGTGCGTCCTTAATTATTAACTCAAAAAAAAAGAAGCATAATAAAGGTTCACTACGAAAAAAATGTATTGTGCGTAACACAATTTTGTGCCAAAATGATTTCAACACAAACATTTTGTGCTGAAATCATCATATCAACAGAAAAATCGTATTGATTTCAAAACAAACTCGTGTTATTTTCAACACAATCCTGTTGCTAAAATAGCTTGTTGAACAACGTATATAAACATTCGCAGTCGGATACCGTTCGTTGTTTTACTCTCAATGAAAATGCGAGTGCCCTTCACTGTCAGAGTCACTGCTGACTCATGAGTGCATTTTTTCTACTATCTATATACGTACGGATACTGTCAACTGTGGTGCTGCGTTTGCATCTCAACAAATTCATTTGCCGTACGCCTTTTTGTCATATTTTCACATATTTCCCAAACACATAATGGACATTGTAAATAGTCAGAGATAATAAGGACGAGTGTCGTACAAGAGGCCGCAGTGGTTCTCCGAGGGGACATTATATCTTATCTTGCTAATATCGCTCTCCAAGCACGCGCTCTTAGATTATTTGAGATGATTCTGATCTCACTTCTCTGTCTCTGACTTAATGAACGGTTGAATTGTTCATTCCCATATGTGTACACATCTAAATGTGTTTGGACAAATCTGGTCATTGTATTGACTCCAATGATTACATGTCCGGTCAAACTGATCGATTAGTTTCATGTATAGCCGTTTTGACCGTAGTTATCCGGGAAAACTGGGAGCCTGTCGTAACTAAATGGTTCGTCGACGCCTTCGTAATCGCTTTCTTCCCCTGGAAGGATTGTTCGGGAAATTAACACACGAAAGGTGTCATATCAAAGCCCTCATCATTTTTCTTCGCTCGGAAAGTAGACACGTTATGCCGCTTACGCGTCGAGATATTTGGCACGAACTTGGCGTATTTTCCAGAAGGATTCACGGGTTTGTACGTTCCCTGGTGGTATAACCTCTAGTCTACTCACCAATTACCACATCTCTTATAATAGACCAATTGCGATTAACTGTCAAATCACTGTTATTTGTCAATGAATATTTATTCAAGTCCGATTATTGAGTGCAAATGACGTGAATAAGTACATAAACTACTGTACCGTATATGCGTAGTATGGACAACTTCACCACGCGCCTTATTAGTGGGAGTTATCGCGGCTTTTATCAATAGTTATGAATGTTAATAGAGATGAATTGGCGATACTGTGACAGCATTTCACTGAAACAATGGAGACATAAACAATTTCCGAAATAAGCTCTTTTTAGTAGCATGTTGATGTGATTATCGTATACCTAAAATGGATTTATATTTTTCCAAAAACTTCTAGAAATAATTTGAATAATGCTACAAATAAGCAATATTATAAGTTTGAAAGAGATAGACTTATAGCTGTGTGAATATTCCAGCATAAATTTAGTTCACTATCCCGAGATCATGTGGTGAAATAACCAAATCTCATTTGAATAAAATCTCTGAATGTCGGATTCTGACTTCAAACTCCAATATCTCTGCAACCGTTTGGAGTATCTACATGCGGTAACGGTAACTGAGTCAGAGCCATGTTAACGTTCCCTAAAAATGACCCCAGACCCCTTTAAAGTACCCCTCGAATAGCCAGCATGTATTTTGGTTAAAATTTAAACTTCGAAAACAGTTTTGAGAATTGTCACTATTATTTTACCGTATCTGTTAGACCGCTGTCGTGAGAGTACATTTTTTGTGTCTCGCGTGTTTTCGAGGTTCTGTGGCTAGGAATGAGGTAATTTGTCTTCGCTCAAACGGTACTTGGCGAACAAGTTCGCCTGTCTATCTTCGGATATGAAAACCTTGGACAGGATCATAGCAATGTAACACAAGATGTGTCAGATTTGACAGGATCATAGCAATGTGACTCACGATGTGTCAATCTTTGGCAGGATCATAGCAATGTGATTCAAGATATGTCAACCTTTGACAGGATCATAGCAATGTGATTCAAGATGTGTCAACCTTTGACAGGATCATAGCAATGTGATTCAAGATGTGTCACCTTTGACAGGATCATAGCAATGTGACTCACGATGTGTCAATCTTTGACAGGATCATAGCAATGTGATTCAAGATGTGTCAACCTTTGACAGGATCATAGCAATGTGACTCTCGATGTGTCACACTTTGACAGGATCATAGCAATGTGACTCAAGATGTGTCACCTTTGTCAGGATCATAGCAATGTGACTCTCGATGTGTCAACCTTTGACAGGATCATAGCAATGTGACTCTCGATGTGTCAAACTTTGACAGGATCATAGCAATGTGACTCTCGATGTGTCAACCTTTCACATGATGGTAGCAATGTGACTCACGATGTGTCAAACTTTGACAGGATCATAGCAATGTGACTCAATATGTATAAAAACCTTGACAGGATCATAGCAATGTGACTCACGATGTGTCAACCTTTGACAGGATCATAGCAATGTGACTAAAGATGTGTCAACTTTTGAGAGGTTCAAATCAATACGACTCACGATGTGTCAACGTTTGACAGGGTCATAGCAATGTGACTAACGATGTGACAAGAAAATAATTAAAGTTCACGAGTGTGTCGTGAATGAGAAATAGAGAAACAGCGTCAGAAAAATGGATCAAAGCAATGCGATTCAATATGTGTCAAATTTGACAGGATCATAGCAACGTGACTCACGATGTGTCAATCTTTGACAGGATCATAGCAATACAAAGCGGTATCCAAGGCATATAGCGAAATGACGACATAAAATCAGAATAGTCCTTATTTCGGTATGGGAGCTATAAAGTAGCGCTTAAGAACGCTAAAACTTTTCCTCGATTTGATGGATGTCTGACAAAAATGATCTTCATGCCATATTGCGCTCGCTTGGATAAAGCCACGGGCGATCTCCGAAATTGGTGATTTTGTTCTAGCGATGTCATCTCGAAATCTACGGTCGAAAATTCCATGAATGATAAGTACAAATATACATGGGTCAGGTCAATATTGGAATCTCGGGGGAAATGTACAACTGTGAATTTCTGATCCCTCACACGTAGGCTGTCATTGGAGAAAGCTGGCAAGGACATTGAAAACGTGCCAACAAACATTGCTCAAATCGCCCCCATACCTTGAACGCATTGTAGAAGAAATAAAGAAATTGGAATCACGAGGATCTAGTATTTTTTGTTTAATTCCTTAGCTGTGTGAATAAAGTATTCAAATTACAATGTAGTTATATACCTTCGTAGTGTAGTATACTCGATCAAGCTGGTGTTATAATGGCCCCCCACTAATTATTGTTTTTATCCCTTGAGCTAGGGAGCTGAAACTTATCACACTATACCCTTGGTTCAGGCTCTACCAGAAAATGTACAAAAAGTCCAATATGGGCGCCTTGATGACGTCACAGTGACGTCATTTTCAAAAACGGGATTTTTTTTTGTAGATTTTTCGGTCAGATTTTTCGAATTTTTTATTTTTGCAATTTCTTCGCAAAAACTGCGGAATAACTTAGTAAATATTAATGTGATGTGAAATAAAATAGTTTTTGCCCACTTTTCATCGAGGAAAAGCAGAAATGTTGAAGAAATATGACACGTGGTACCCCAAGTGGCGGTCATCTTGAATTTACCCATGATCCTCTGCTCGGAGGGTTATGCAAATAGGCTAAAAATGACCCCAATATGATAGACTATAAAGTTACGGAGTTTCAGCTTTCCATTTTTCGTCTTTCCGGAGATAGCGCAGAAAGTTTGGTAGGCCAGGCCAGGTAGGGTCAGTTCAGTTGACGGAAAACTCAAAATTAAACGAGAGATCCTGAAGGATCTTGGCGCCCACCATTGTCCGATAATTGTAAGCTTAATGACAAGAGGATCTTTTTGTCCATTGTTACTAAGACGATTGAGTTGTAATTTTGTTTACAGAATTTCGAATCTGAGCGAAAAAGATCGAAAAAGGGACACTGAAAAACACCAAGATATAATCTTTCTAAGTTTCAGGAGTTTCAAGATTTCTAGAAACTGTACTTCTGTCGGTTGTTATAGTACAAAAGAAATGAGCAAAGTTAGTCTGAAAGTGAATGTACATGTACGGAGGATTCTTCATCTTCGTTTTGTAGTATTTTTATTTTATTTATTTTTTTGCACGTGTCATCATTGGGTACTGGAAGCGAAGAAAAATCTCTTTAACACTTTGGCATACTTAAGATTTTATAATTAGGAACGAATGCTAATTCTGTTCTGTTTACTGGACTAGTTTCAGATCTCTCTTTTAAGATACCATGCTCGAAAATAGTAAGATGGTACAATACTTAATACTGAAAGGATCCGGTCCGCGCAGTAATGTTGAAACTTCGAATTTGAAAGTGTCTGAATCCTGATTATTTCCCTTAAGTCGAAACATGCAGAGTTTACAGTTGTCGAGTTGTAGCATTGTGTCACAAGAGTGACGTCCCTTCATGTAGCTGACCCGCCGACAGACAAAAGGGTGGGGCAGTTCACATGCAACTGCATTGACTAAAGAAAACTGATTTAAAATTTGAAAAAATACATTTTAATTCCGAATTATTTGAACTCCCTGATATGGAAGGTGAAGATATGGATATTCTCTATAGTCAATATATAGAATATGCCCCACCGTTTGATCCGCCGACTCTTGTGATGCAACGTCACAACTCGGGAATACCGTATTAATTGGATTTTCGAATCGGACCAAAAAAGGTATCTTGCACAACTAGGCCCCATGTGGGACCTGTGTACCAAATTTCAGAAAGATCCATGAAATATTTCCTTAGAATTCACGATAACAATATTTCAAGGGGAAATTCAAGATGGCCACCTGGCAGCCATATTGGATTTTCGAATCGGACCAAAAAAGGTATCTTGCATAACTGGACCACACGGAATCTGTGTACCAAATTTGAGGATGATCCATGCAGTACTTCTTGAGAAATCACGATAAAGTTTCATTGGGAAATCCAAGATGGGCGCCTGGTGGCCATATTGGATTTTCAAATCGGATCAGAATAGGTATCTTGCACAACTAGGCGACAAGGGGAACCCGTGTACCAAATTTGATAAAGATCCATGCAGTAGTTCTTGAGAAATCGCAATAACAAAGTTTCATGGGGAAATCCAAGATGGCCGCCTGATGGACATATTGGATTTGGAATCGGACCAGAAAAGGTTTCTTGCACAACTAGACCCCAAGGGCAACCTGTCTACCAAATTTGAGAAAGATCCAGGCAGTACTTCCTGAGAAATCGCGGTAACAAGGTTTCATGGGGAAATCCAAGATGGCTGCCTGGTGGCCATATTGGATTTTCGAATCGGACCAGAAAAGGTTTCTTGCACAACTAGACCCCAAGGGGAACCTGTGTACCAAATTTAAAAAAGATCCATTAAGCAGTTCCTGAGAAATCGCGGTAACAAGAATTGTTTACGGACGGACTGACGGACGACGGACTAACGGACGACGGACGGACGACGGACCACGGACGAAAAGTGATTTGAACAGCCCACCATCTGGTGATGGTGGGCTAAAAAGTCGATACACAGGTTCGTCTATCTGTATCAGTCATTCAGTCTGTATAGCGCATCTAACGTGTGAGGGTAACACTGAAGTCGTCAACTTTGAAGCTTGTAAAAATCAATTGTTATCTCTGCATCAATTTTCTTCTTTGCAGCCTGTATAACAAACTGAACTCTATGACTACTATTACTCCGTGATATTGATATCATATCACGCTTGAAATAACTGTGTAATTCTCTCGATATAAAACTCCAGGACAGTTGTTCTATGTACCGAGTCTCAATTGGAGAGGTCATAATGTATTCGTTTTCACTGGCACAAAGGTGAAAAACAGGCAGTATGTGGGCGTATCGCTTGTTGGACCAAGGACTTGACTTCCGGCGACCATTGCTTGGCCATTATACCTGACTGGGTGGAAATGGTCTGGAAATGTTTCTATAATATTTGACTCTCAAGTATATCAAAACCACATTCTGGGCCAGTTTGATTGTCTACAATCAAAAGGTGATGGTACGATAAGGCGGGATTTTGGCCTATACGTGGTGCGGTTGAAATCGAAAAAATAAAATGTCCTAAAAATACTTATGTTTTATTGTAACGGCAAGAGAAAATATAAGTACACAATATGTGAAAATTTTAGCGCTATTGCGTAATGAGTATAGTTATCACATGAAATTGAAATCTACAGCTCGAGTCCTTCAGACAAGCATTTAGACGCGAAGGACCGCTTGGACCAAAACACCATTTAACCTGGTGTTGTGTGATAACATTATATCCCCACTGCTGGAAGATCTTTTTGGTCCAAGGAGTCCTTCCTACTACAAAAATGAAAAGCTATGATTCATAACGTTTAAAGTTTTCGTAAGTAGATTAAAGTGACAAAATAGCCTGTTACAGTTGATCGTATGTCGTGGTGTAGTGGATACGCACGTTGGGTCACAAGCGCCTCGAAATTTTTTTCACCGAGTTCGATTCCCAGGAGGGCAACATCTGTGACGTCGATCTTTCTAATTTTTGTACAAAACAATTGCATTCAGTATATCAGAAATAAGATTATAGGCTATCATTATGAACCAGTTAAAGTAAAATAAATGTTGTTTACCGATGACACGATACCGTGTGGACATTATGGGCTAGTCAAACGTTGAAATCGAACGATCAGTCGCTCCGTTGATTGACAGTTGCCGCCGACGACAAGTTGTACATTGCATTGTGATTGACAGATGGAGAGAAGAAATGTACATTCATATGAGTCGGCTGGCTGTGGGCAAAAACCCCGCCTTACAATACCATCTCCTTTGCCGTGATGGTGTCGGGCTGTATTATAAGACGAGCAGCGATTTGCAAAAACGCCTTATTTTAGGAGTAAAATGCACCCCCGTACACACGGCCACATCCTATGTCATTTGAAAGCGTATTTAATGTACTTTTTTGTTAGACCGGATGTAGTCTTGAAATATATTGCCGTAAGGTAAAAAAAATCATTCAAACGAACCAATATCGAGTCTTATCGTCACGAAAAAAGAAAGCGGGTGGGTTTGCTTAAGTGTTAATAACTGTATTCATTTTACACCAATGCACAGTAGTGAGGTACCAATTTTCTCTCCATTAAACAGGGAATCGATTGATAACAGTTTTGTAAAGCTATCTTGAATCATGACGTCACTCGGGGGTCCTCTCCAAATTCCCAATGAAATATTTTCTAAATACACAAATATGGTTTCTTTACCACGTTATTCCATGTAATGAAATTCACATAATTGTGTCATAATTATTGCCACAGGTACTGTGTATCATTGCATGAAAAAATACAGGCTAGATAAGGTTTCTCACTACCATAGAGAATAGAATATGTGAACAGGAAGTATCTGTCAAAATTATACTTTTTCAATGTCTACTAAGCGTTTATCTAAGATTGTCAAACATCTGACTTCAGCAATACTTGATAAAAATGTTTTATGACTTTATATGTATATTTCAATGATTTCTTTTATCTCTAGTTAATTTTAAAGCAATATCAAAGGTTGTGTTGATTATCGTTGTGGGGGGGGTCATCTCATAATTACTATTGCAATTTACATGTTTTCTCACCGTATGTTCTTGGTAATCTACCACTTTTAATAAGATTTGTGGATACAGTGTTCTATAAATTACTCTTTACAGGTCAACGATTTTCCATCTCTTGAAAATTTCAAAACTATTTGAGAGGTCATCTAAAATTAACATTAAAATTGTCACATCAACAGTATGTTCTTGGAAACCTACTTGTATGGTTTAATATCACACACGAAAATGCCCGCAAACATACCCACTCTCCAGATATGTTCTGACCCTACAACATCCTGAGTATATGACATCACTATATGTATTCATGTACCTCAAAGCAGTTGTTTCGGATATTTTGGGGAGTATATCTTCTGTATATCCCAAGCATAACTCTCAACAAGTGTCAAGCCTAATCATCGATACAATTAATATTAATGATATATAATCTCCAATATTATGATCTCGCTTGTTCGCACATATGTGCTGCTATACACTATTATTGCGGTGTGTTGATGGTGTCAGGGCAGAATTATCGCTTCTAGTGATGTTTATCCTGTAGCGCTGTTTAATAGCGCTGTTTCTTCTAATGTCGTTTGTAGTTTCCAAGATCCATAGGGTCCAAGTTCTGTACAGAATTATTACTATTTTTCATCAAATGTGTCAGGACAGAGTTCTCGCGTCTGGAGTTCTGTAGGTGTTGAAATATATCAATCTCAATTCGAAATTTATCTGCTTTGACCCATTTCATATGCATATTGTTTCGTTCAATGTCTTTAATGAACTCGTAAAAAAGGGCTATATCATCAAGCGCCTCCACTCGAATTTTCTCAAATTTGACGATACATATCGCATGCTGATAGCAAAATACGAGCGTAGCGTGCAAGATCTATGGCGGTACGTTTCGTAACTTGTGTCTAATTCCGCTCAACCCGGAGCCGTATGAACCTATGTAT
This sequence comes from Hanleya hanleyi, assembly GCA_036873755.1. Classification (NCBI taxonomy): domain Eukaryota; kingdom Metazoa; phylum Mollusca; class Polyplacophora; order Lepidopleurida; family Hanleyidae; genus Hanleya; species Hanleya hanleyi. The sequence goes on along the minus strand of JAVTVY010015129.1, from coordinate 15,310 downwards.
TTCAATATCCTCATAGTTTTCATATGAACAGGCACAATCAAAGCGTGACAGATAAATCACACTCTAGATAACGACTTTACAACGTATATCATATGGATTAAGAATACTGATCATCGGTACGGATTTGATATTTTTAGAACATCATGATGTCTTGCTGGCATCATTGAAAACTGTTGACCGCTTCTGTCTTGCAGGAAATCAGCTTAGTTTTACGTATATTATGAGTTATCCTTTTAATTTAGCGTCAATATTATTATATGAATTAGGCGATTGGATTATGGACGCGGAAATTCTTTAATGGACGACGGCTGAATATTGAATGACGGACTAGGCGCTTGTATTCCACAGTTTCCAAGTTCTAAAAGATGCATGTTTTGTACAGTATTATTACTGCGGGGTTTTTTTATCAAAGGTGTCAGGAGAGAATTCTCGCTTCTGGAGTTCTGTATAGAAAAATACCAAAATTCGGGTTCATCTGCTTCACACATTTCATGAGTACTCAGCGCTTTCTTTCGTAGTTACCAAGGTCCATAAGGTCCGAATTCTGTCCATTATTATTACTGCTTTATCATATGTGTCAGAACAGAATTCTCGCTTCTGGAGTTCTGTAGGTATTGCAGAATACTAATCTCAATTCGAGATTTTCTGTTTTGAAAAACATAGCCACGTTACTTTCGTGTTTCAACCCTGAATACGGATTCTACCTACAAGTGGCCATGGTCTTGTTCGTATATCTTTCGTATAACGATTCTGGCATGATGCGAGACATACATCAGAATAATACCGCTGAGATCCATAGTAATATTAAAGTAGTAAGAATACTCTTCATCAGCCGTGCCTATACGAATGCCTAGCTCCAGTTAACGACGGACCTCCAGTACAGAAAAGAGACAACAATAATGACGTCTTGGCTCCACTATAAGAAACAGGGCTGTTTAATAATACACATGAAATGTGTAAATCCGATAAAATCGAATGGAGACTAGTATTTTTCCATACCTACAAAAGATTATGAGCGAAAATTTTGTCCCGACACCTCTGATAATAAAACAGTAATAATGCTCTACAGAACTTGGACCGTATGTACCTTGAAAACCACAGAAGACATTAGAAGAAATAGCACTGGACCGTGGTAAACAGCGTACACATGAAATGTGTCAAAGCAGATAAATCTCTGAGATTGGTTTGTTTCAATACCTACTGCATAAATATCTCTAGGAGCGATAATTCTGCCCTGACACTATGTGCGAAACAGAATAAGCGAGATAATAATAATATTGGAGATAATATATCATAAATATTAATAGAACAGTCCTGAGATGAAAGTCTCTAACGACAAAAGGCGAGACACGACGTCATGATCCATGTGGCGTCACGCCGATGTTAGGCAGCGAACCATTTCTTAACATTTGAATGCTGTATTATTTTATGCACGGACATTTACATGCGATGATTTGTGTTTGCAAATGCCTCTTTAACTCCGAGACAATAACATCTTCAAAATTGTTTGGATATTTTGTATTTTGAAAGCCACAATGCTAATTATTTTCCGGGTTTTGCAGTAGAGCCACTGTTAAAGTATTACCCAGTGCCTAACCTTGACCTGACGTCGCATGGGCAATGGCGTCCTTTTGCGCCTATCATGGCCATCAGGATGGGGGTATGCCTTCTCGGAGGGTTCTCTGCTGGAAATGGAGTTCACCAAGGAGGAATTCTGTCTCCTCTGTTCTTTAATGTCTACATACATGAACTCGACATCAAAATATCTCGGTCCAATTTAGGATGTCATGTAGCCGGAGTGTTCTTTGACCACGTATTATACGCTGATGACTTATGCCTTTAGTAGTCCCTCTGCCAAGGGCCTTTATAATCCACTTGATATATGATATTTTTGCGACTGACAATAATATTGTTTTCATCCCTAAGAAATGCTTATGCATGTTTTTTCGTCCAATAAAGTTCAATGACCTGAGAGCACACTCTGTTAAACTGTCTGGCTCACAGCTGAATTACGTTGACAACGCCAAATATCTTGATCAGTTTATCTCCAGCGATCTCACTGACATGTATGATATGTCTGTGCAAACTAGAACATTATGCATTCGTGCCAACATTTTGGCTCGAAAGTTCTATATTTGTTCTGAAGATGCGAAGAAGCAACTTTTCTCGTCGTAGTGTACCAGTATCTATTGCAGCTATCTGTGGTCTTCGTACTCGTCATGTAACTGGAAAAAACTGCGTGTCACATACAACAATGTATTTCTCTGGATATAATGCACTCCGCGCGCAATTGTAGTGCTACTTACATGTTTGGGATTAACTCTGTACCCAGCTTTAATGAGATTTTTCGACGCCAAATTAATTATTTACGGAACAGACATATATCGACAGACGACTTCTTACTTACAACTTTGCGGCTTTCCGATTTGTCTCAGACTTCGCGTTTAGTTGTCATTGGTCTCGCCAAATTTGTGTAACGCGCTAGTAATTTGTCTTTTGGCTGCAATCTTACTATTTATTTGTTCATTCTATAGACCATCTGTGTCTGAAATAAATAAGTATTATTATTCTATTGAAGAGTTCTATCTCGGGGCTGTCCTATTGTATTTATGATTTATAGCCTTGGCCCTTGATGAAAGATATTCCAGGGATATACAGAATTTATGCTCCCAAAAATATCTGAAACAACTGCTGTGAGGTACATGAGTACTTGTAGTGATATTATAATAAAACTCAAACACTCAGGCTGTTGTAGGATCGGGATATACCAGGAGAATGGGTATGTTTATAGACATGGTTTTGTATTGCAGTGATCTATTTAATGCTGTCAGAAAATTAGATAAATAATTGATGTAAAAACTGATGCTAACAGCACTCTTTCGCCAATTTTGTAACTTTGTGCCACTCTGCGTCTTCCCGTATGTTTTGTGGATATTTTGAAACGATCCCCCATTACAATTTTAAATTAATTTGTGCGTTTGACAAAACAATATACATGCAGCTACGACGCCAAATGACTCTGAATGTCTAAATCACGGAACTAGATTATTTTTGGTGGCTGACATCCGAGAAACCCGTCCTCTAATGCAGTAGTTAGTGTTTTTTAACTGATATCCTATGGTGAATAACGCTCGTTATATTGAAGATTTAAAAGGTAATCTCACCAAATCTTTGCCGAAGTATTTGACCGATGACTAAATTCGACATAAGAACCATTTTCGGCTATTTAACAACGAAGTATTTCACCCACAAAAAACTTTTGACATAGTTTCAGTGTGTTTGACGCAATTTAATTGTATTTTGGAGATGGCCCCTCTGTGACGTCACTGGTCAATGACGTCATAACACTTTTTGGTAACAGACGATTGAAGAACTTCTGCGCAATCAATTGACGTCAACCATTTTGCCATATGCCTGGTACGAGTGAAGAAATTGTCATTTTAATATGTATACCCCGATTTTAAAAGTAGAAAGATGCAATCCAATGGTTCTTGTATTTTCTAAATTTGTCAGCATACGGCAATACTTTTCACCACCACATCCTACCTCATCTGAAAGAAGAGAGTCCAAGCTTTCAAATGGTATATAGTTTGTCTCTGTGTACGGGAGGTGCATTTTATTCCCCAAAACAGGGTCCCGATCGCTCGTCTATATGGCCCTATTTCTGGCGGTTTTATCTAAAAAAAATGGAGAGGAACGTATACTGATTTTTGTATATGTTCGAGCGGAAGGGCCAGGCTACCTGGTGTGGTGAGTCATTTGTGGCGGTGAATATTAGCTAATATAGTTTTCTCAAGATGTGCACTGCCAATTTACTACATATTAAGTAAGGCGATTATTTAGTGGTTTGTTACCTAAAAAGGAACTAAAACATCGTAGGTGGCCGTGCGCAAAAAAAAGAGGATAAAATCATAACGTGGTTCAGGATTGGTCAATAAGTGGAGTCCGGCCTGTTAGGTGGAAAACAGAGTATAAATTCGTAAATGATATTTGAAAATGTCAGAAACCTCAAGTCTCTATTTTCAAAGTTCTGCTGATATGTCTTCACGCCCTTTTCCGATTATCATTCTGTGCGGGATTGTTTAGAGATGACTTCTCGAATATTTGCTTGTCTACAATATCGTTCGATTCCATGCATATGATGACACATAGTCGGGGTTTAACTATGATATGAATTCACTCCTGGCACGAACTCAGCAAATTTGCTTTTCTTTGTTGGGATATGGGTACTTAACCCGCATTGAGATAGGCGGAACCTATATCTCATGCCCAGTGAAATTACCGAAAGAGAAATTCTACACACCTCTACGACCGCATTTATAGTGCCAGTGGACACGAATACATTATGGCGTTTCCCCAAGTTACGAAGCCCCGGTACATAAAACAACTGTACCGAGTTTTATGTGGAGAGAATTACAAAGTTATTTCAACCGTGATATATTATCAATATCACGGAGTAATGGCAGGGGAGTTCAGTTTGTTATACACGCTGCAACAACAAAAAAAGAAAATTTATGCCTTGATAACTACTCATTTTTGACTGATATAGATAGACGAACCTGTAGACTTTTTTTTAACTATTTAGCTATTGATTTTTGACAAGCTCCAACAGCACTTCACAAGTGATGAGATCATTGCGTGTGTCGCAATGAATTTTATAGACGATGTCTTCCTCTCAACGAAGCCGTGGTTTCTGAAATATTGCTATTTTTAATGGAATAGTCCGAGATCTGCATTTTGTTGTTGCCATGCTGATGTTGTCGAAGGACCTCCGTATTATTTGCTGTTCTGTAGAAACCTGTACGATCCGAGCTGAACCTGATTGACGCCGACATTGGTCTTAATACATTTAAGTGATTTGACATGGGACATTCGAGATATTTTTTACATGGATGGAACTCTTTCTTCGTCTCAACATTCTGTCACATGTACTTTTCTGTTAGAAACGAACGGAAGAGCCCAAGATGAATGGTATCTAAGATATTGTCCGATATTTACGCTGATAACATCAATTGATCATTCTTGGGCAAGGTTGACTTCGAGTAGATCGTACTGCAGAATCTGACATTGCCATAATTTACACAGCAGCTAAAATAGTGCCGCTCTGACGTTATTTTGAGAGGACCATTTTCACTCACGATACGTTTTAAAAGGAAGATTGAGAGGCTTCAAGGACCGCGCAGAAAGTTGAATGAGAGCATTGGCTTGAAATATTGTGTTTATCTAGCCTTTGGACACCTTATCCAAGAAATATTCGCTTGGTAGCTAATGGTCGGCGGGTTGTTATTCGTGGATACAGTAAAATAGAGAAAAGGGCGACGTGCCAGAAATTTTAAGGGTTCAGTTCAAGTGACATTTTAATCAAAGAGTTGCTCTCCTTGTGTGGGTTCAATTACATTTCCAACAAACTTTCCAGTACACACCCGGTTTCTGACATGGCTTACTATCTATCTTGGGAACCACATCATCAACCATGGAATATAGTGCCATTTTGTCGCCCAGTTGCAAACAACCTGCTAACTGTGTCCCAAACGTAACTCGAGATATTATCATTTATATGAGTCTTATAATATACAGGCGGGTATTTCGTTGAGAAGAAAAATATGTATCTTCGATGTGAAATACCAGCCTGTATACGCCCAAAAGCACGGGTATATTAACGAATTTATCGCATTGAAAACCTCATTTCCTTGTGCTTATATAATGCCCCCCCCCTCCCGCCCCCAAAAAATGTGAAGCTAATCAAGGTTCACGGTGAAAAAAAAAAATTGTGTTATGTTTAACATAATTTTGTGCTAAAATGCTTTCTACACAAACATTTTGTGTTGAGATCAACATATCAAAACAAAATCGTATTGATTTCAACACCAATTCGTGTTGATTTTTACACAAGTTGTTCTATCTTCAACAGAATTCTTGTGCTAAAATAGCTTCAGCACAATTTGTTTCACAATGTTGAACAACATTCGCAGTTGGATAGCGTTGGTTATTTTACCTGTATTCAAAATCGAGTGCCCCTCACTGTTAGATTCACTGCTGACTCATGATCTTGCACAGTTCATTTTTTGGTTTTTCGTCTTCGTAATCTCAAAAACAAAAAATTGAAATTTGACCGTAAATTTTCAATTTTCGTTTTGGTTTCCCAAAATGAAGTTTGGCTATCAATTTCCATTTTTTTTTCTCGGTTTCTCAAAATCAGAAATTGAAATTTGACAGTCAATTTTCGTTTTTCGTTTTACATCGCGAGCAAAAATGAAAAATAAATTGCCTCGTCCGTTTTTCGTTGTTTTGATTTGTAGTATAGGCCGACTGCGCAGGCGCACGAATCTTCCAGCGCGCCAGACAGGTCTGTTTTCATTGATTATTGGCAATCAGGACAAAGCCTTGGATTTTCCGAGTTCTAAAGATAGATGTTTTCGCTTTTAAGCGAACAACATTCGTGCACACAACCGCTATTGATTATTGTTTTAAAATATTGTACTTTTTAAAGATACCAACAAAACATGTAATACCAATGAGAATAAAGCATCGCGCTGATGGGCCGCGAAAGAAGCACACAACCGCCGCGATTGACGCCGGACGTCAGTAGTATATAGTACGCTATCGGACGACGGTTTCACCCGGATGTAACTCTGACGTCACAATTGTTTGACTGTAAGCGTGATTCTGATTGGTGGATGGGTATTTGGGATAAGATTGAGGGGGCGTGGCCTGTGTGGATGTGAGTGGGTGGGTTCAAAATGGCGGCTTCTGGGATGTGAGTGGGTGGGTTTAAAATGGCGGCTTAGGGTGTTGTGTGTGTAAAATAAGGGTCCGCCATTTTGAACCCACCCACTCACCGGGGTCATTGAGTGAGATGTGAGTGGGTGGGTTCAAAATGGCGGCCGCTTATTTTCTCTGCGACGTTGAAAGTCCGCCATTTTGAACCCACCCACTCACTCGGGTGCACTGATTTGACCTGGGATGTGAGTGGGTGGGTTTAAAATGGCGGCTTAGGGTGTTGTGTGTGTAAAATAAGCGGCCGCCATTTTGAACCCACCCACTCACCGGGTCCCACCCACTCACCGGGGACCCCGGTGAGTGGGTGGGTTCAAAATGGCGGCCGCTTATTTTCTCTGCGACGTTGAAAGTCCGCCATTTTGAACCCACCCACTCACTCGGGTGCACTGATTTGACCTGGGATGTGAGTGGGTGGGTTTAAAATGGCGGCTTAGGGTGTTGTGTGTGTAAAATAAGCGGCCGCCATTTTGAACCCACCCACTCACATCTCCCACTCAATAGTGAAAAACGTATAAAAGCAGTCGATTTTTAGGGTAGGGGTGTAAGTAGTGTATAACAAGCAGCCTGAGGCCTTTTGACCTCAGAAATTTGCATATGACCTCTGTGACGTCACAGTTGGGTCGGCCATGTTGTAAAGCAAGATGGCGGTGTGGTTCGGGTATGTTCGGGCCTGTTCGGGTTGTCGTCCGTGTTGTAAAGCAAGAGGGTGTTGTGTCGTCCCTGTTGTAAAGCAAGATGGCGGCGTGGTTCGTGCGTGTTCGGGCGTGTTCGGTGTGTTTCGGCGCTGTTCGTGTGTGTTCGTGTGTGTTCGGGTGTGTTTGGGCATGGTGGAAAGCAAGATGTCGGTTGTCGGTGCTGTTGTAAAGCAAGATGGTGGTTGTCGTCCCTGTTGTAAAGGAGAATGGTGGTTGTGTGCCCTGTTGTAAAGCAAGATGTCGGAGTGTGTTCGTGAATGTTCGGGAATGGGGTGAAAAACATATAAAAGTAGGTGATTTTTAGTGACTGGGTTATAATCATTGGATGACTTTGGGAAGTGTTTAACTGACCTGATTTGCCTGCCTGCCTGCCTGCCTGCCTGTCCAGTTCCAGTTCCAGCCTGCCTGTCCAGTTCCAGCCATCCTGACCAGTTCCAGTCTGCCTGACTTGTAACCTGTCGGCCTGCTCCTGTCTCATCTCTAACCAGCCTGACCCGTGTGTTTGGAAGCATGACACGTGGAGAAGATTTTCCCTTTGACCCAGCGGTCCCTCCGGTAGAAGTTTTGCCTGAAGACGAGCGTGTGAGGGCGCTTTATCAACGACACTGGCCTACCATACGCCATTGTTTTCACCGTGACCGTCGTCTATTGGATTTGTATAACTTTCGACTGGAAGACTTCACGTATTTGTCTACTTACGCTGAGAGCATATTCAGAGACCAGGTGACAGCGTTCAAGTTGAATATGACATTTGGGTATATTTTACGGCAGAAGAACACGGACCAGCTGCGGTATTATTACCCGAGTAATAATACGTATGTGTTTGACCAGCCGTTTACCATAACGGAAGACATTTCCCTGCAGCCACTGCTTGAACAATTGATTACGTTGGATCCGTTGCAATGGGCCCTGTTGCAACGTCCCAATTCCGAATGGCTTGTCGAAAGGGTGACCAACGTCACATTTTTTGTCACGAAAATGAGAGATCATCCTATCGGTGCTCCTGTACTACTCCCTCCTTGGCTGCTTCATCGATACGGCTTGTATGCATTAACCAGCGGGCATAATGGGCCCTACAAAGACCGGAAATGTTTGTTTCGGTGTTTGGCCGTACATGTGGACGGGTGTAATCCCAGGAGTTGTGACAGAGTGGCCAATGACTATTGGCAACAGTATTTACAGCAGCAAGACATGGATCAGCGGCACTTCCGTGGCGTTCCTTTTAAGAATTTGGATGACGTGGAAACCCTGTTCAACATCAATATCTTTGTATACCGATTACAACAGGAGGACGACGATACATTGGTGGCTGAATTGGTGCGTCGTTCCACAGAACGGTACGCTTCTTCCATGAAAGTGAATGTGTTCGACTACAATGGCGTGAGTCATTTTTCGTTGATATACAATATGAGCCAGTATTGTGAGTCTTACAGTTGCGCCCAATGCCATCGGGTGTTTCGCCGTACCTCCAACTTACATCAACACGAGAAGATTTGTACGAACGCTGTGAAGCGAGTCTATCCTGGTGGTGTGTATCATAATACGCCTACTATTTTCGAGGAACTGGCCGATGAGGGTCTCATCATACCGGAGGCGGACCGTTATTTTCCGTACCGGGCGTGTTATGATTTTGAGGCCTTGTTGGAGCCCATGGACTTGTTTTCTGCCAAAACACAGTGGACGCAGCGCCATATTCCCCTCAGTGTGAGCATTTCCAGCAACGTACCTGGCTATGACGCTGCACCGGTCTGTTTCGTGTCTACCGGTGATGCCCATGAGTTAATCTCCCGCATGATGGGATATTTAGAAGAAGTCAGCGCGGCCAGTACGGAATTGTTGGTGTGCAAGTTCGAGGACATACTGGACCAACTGGACGATCGTATTCCTATACCGGGTGTAGCGTTTAGTGATGATGAAGAGTCGGAGTCGGAGTCGGTGTCGGAGTCGGAGCCCATGCAGTCGCAGGATGATGTGCCTTTACCCAAACCGTATGCGGAGAAATTGAAAGCGCGTTTTTTACAATACCTAGGCCAGTTACCGGTGCTGGGGTTCAACTCGGGGCGCTATGATTTAAATATGGTGAAGGAATTTCTCTACCCTTACTTGGCCCAGGCGAATACCCTCAAGTCGGTGATTAAGAAGATCAATAATCATATGGCCCTGACTACCACATCACTCCGTTTCCTGGATGTACGCAACTACCTAGCGCCTAATTATAGTTATGATCAGTGGGTGAAGGCGTATGACTGTGCACAAACGAAAGGTCTCTTCCCTTACACGTATATATCGACGCTCGACCGTTTGGCGGAAACACAGTTGCCACCGCGGCAGGCCTTCTTTAACGATTTGAAGCAAGTGGAATGTTCGGAAGCCGCGTACCGTGAACTAGAGCAGGTATGGAACGATCAACACATGGAGACGATGCGAGATTTCCTCATATGGTATAATAACCTGGATGTGGTTCCTTTCCTGGAAGCGGCTGAGAAAATGGTTCAACTGTTTCGTCGTGAAATGCATGTGGACATCTTCAAGGAGTGTTTAAGTTTACCGGGTGTGGCGCTTCGCCATCTTTTTCAAGCGTGTCCGACGTACTTTTCGTTGATACAGCAGAAAGATGCGGACATGCATGAGTGTTTAAAGGCGAACATTGTGGGTGGTCCCAGTCTTATATTCCACCGTTATCACGAGAAGGACGTGACTACTCTGCCGGGTGGAAAATCTTGTGCAAAGATTATCGGTTTCGATGCCAATGCGTTGTACTTGTGGTCACTCGCCCAACCTATGCCCAGTGGACATTACACACGTTGGTTGGTCGAAGGGCAGCATTTTACGCCCCAACGCGCTTCTTCCAAACATCTCGCCGACCAGTGGATAGATTGGGAAGCCTATCGACGGGGAATTACTATACGACACCAGACCAACGCCACAGAGAAGCGCATAGGCGATCGTCGCCTCCCCGTCGATGGGTTTGCCCTGGTGGGTAACACACCCACTGTATTCCAATTTTACGGTTGCTATTGGCACGGTCACGAATGCCATTTTAGTGCTGGGTGTTTCAACCACCGACGTGGGAAAACAGGTGAGGAATTACGGAAAGAAGTGGTGGAGAACGCGGATTATGTGAAAGAGAGAGGTTACCATCTCATTGAGATGTGGGAGTGTCAATTTCACACCCTGTGTGAGGCTCTACCTCATTTACGGCGTTTCCTCAAAGAGCGCGAGTATCCGTTGAGTCGTCGTCGACTGCTGAGTCTACCCCAGATGTTCGACGCCATTCGTTCGGGGGACCTGTACGGCTTTGTCGAATGTGATTTGCATGTTCCCGACACTCTCAAACCTGTCTTCGCCCAGTGCCCGCCCATCTTTAAGAACACGCTGGTGGGTCGAGATGATATTGGCGACACCATGGGCACCTACGCAGATCAACACGGGTGTTTACCGCATCCGCGTCGCATGCTCATTGGGAGTATGTGGGGAGAGAAGATGTTGTTGGGCACTCCGCTATTGCAGTGGTATATGCGGCACGGTCTGGAGATTACGAAAATACACCAAGTCATACAGTACGTACCTCACGCCTGTTTTGCGGCGAATGCCGACATTGTGACGTCTGCCCGTCGTCAAGGCGACCAAGACCCCAGTAAGGCCATCATCGGTGAAAGTTGGAAGCTCACGGGTAACGGCTATTATGGCAAAACGGTAACCAACCAGGACAAGCACGTGAACGTGAACATTTGTACGACGCCTCAAGCCCGCAAAAAGGTCAATTCTCCTCTCTTTCGGTCGGTGCAGGTGATCGATGACGACACGTATGAAATCACTTCAGCCAAGAAGACTATCCGTTACAACTTACCCCTGCAGATTGGCTGTATGGTATACCAGGTGGCCAAGCTGCGCATGCTGCAGTTTCTATATGACTTTATGGGTGTCTATTTTAATGCATCAGACTGGCAACTCATCGAGATGGATACGGACTCAGCCTACATGGCCGTCTCTAATGCGGATTGGGAGTCCCTGGTGAAACCCGAGTTACGGCACCAGTATGAGATGGAACGGGACCAGTGGTTACCGCGACGTGACCATTACCAGTATGATAAGCGGACGCCCGGGCTCTTCAAGCTGGAGTGGAGTGGGGATGCTATGATTGCGCTCTCCTCCAAGACGTATTACTGTTACGGGGGAGACGAAAATAAGTTTAGCTGCAAAGGAGTGAACCGGCGCGATCCCAACATCGACAAAGCTCTTTACCTGGACGTGTTGCAAAGCCAGGCCAGTGCGAGTGGCACGAATCGAGGATTCCGTGTGGTGGACCATCAGATGCGCACCTATATCCAGCAACGAGACGCCTTTACTTTCTTTTATCCCAAACGAAAAGTATTGGCCGACGGTGTCAGCACTACCTACTTGGACTTGTAAAAATGTGGAACATTAACTGTGGAGTCACGAGTTATAAAAACTGTAAAAGTCAGGATGGCCGAGTGGTCTAAGGCGCCAGTTCTAAGTACTGGTGGGGTGATACCCTGCGTAGGTTCAAATCCTACTCCTGGCAGAACTTTTTTTAATCACTACTACTACTACTATTCTATGTGTACATACCACCTGTATTCTATTTGTATATAGCCTTCTTGTTGACTTAAATAAAGAGAGAGAGAGTCAAAATCATTTTTTTGTGTTTTTTCAACTCTTTTATTCAACAATGATTCACGTCGCAGAACGTCATAACAATATAATGTCATACATGTTTTTAAGTGAAATTCAACAATGATTCACGTCGCAGAACGTCATAACAATATAATGTCATACATGTTTTTAAGTGAACCAGAGAAATGGTGCATGCACATTAAACCGAGAGGCTGTCCAGTCATAGACCAGGACATCACGGTCTTCGGCTTGACAATAATCATCAAACATATGTACAATGGTGGACAGTGAATGTCCTCTACTCCGGTGAGTGAGATAAAACACACAGTACTGTCCGCACACACTACTCAAGGGGCCTTGTAATCTTTGCGTATTCCAACGCCACTCTGTCGTGGAGACGTCCATGAATTTCACTAAATCGGCATGGAGGGGTGCAAGTCCGTAGGAATCAAAGTATTCGCCTTGGCCTTGGGTGTCCACGTACACCGCTATCCAATGTTCACCGGGTCGACTCTTCGGGTCTGTATTTAGGATGTAGGCTGCAGGGGTGGTGGAGTGGATGGGAAACACATTGCGTGGAAATACACCTCGAAAGGGGATCTTGGGATCTCGCTGGAGTATGCGCATCAGCTGTTCTGTATTCATGGTTTTAGTTGGCGAAGTCACACAGCACGTTTCTTTGCGCATCCACGCTGATGACGTTGTCAAACTCGGCGTAGCAAATCACGTTGATGGTGCTGGGTAGAGCCACGGAGAAACGCAGTTCCAACCGTAGGTTTCCTTTCTTCAGTAAAGCCAGTTGATGATCGTGTTCCAAGGTAGGGGTGAGGTCAAAGGCGAACAATGTGTACCCACGGGTAAAGTCTTTTCGAGTGATGGTATTGCCTTCGTCCTGGTTGTTTTGTCCTGTGGCTATAAACAGGTTCAGGTAGGACCGCACATAGTTTCCGTTAGTAAAGTCTGGTTGTAAGGGTCGGGCTGGAATTTGATGGCCGGCCACGTGCAGTGCCACAAAGTTGATGTTGAAATGATCAAATTTGAACGGATTCTCAGCCAAAGCTCCATTGAATGCGGTGTTGGTCACACACCCCACGGTAAGCCGTTTAGGCAGATCTCCTAGAAATAAATTCTCTCTGTTGGCCATCATCGTCCCTGCGGGTACGGAGAACACCTTGGTCTGTACGCGTCGGATGGGGTACAGGGCTGGTTTTTTCGCTAAGGCTTGCATGTGACTCAGCAACACCCCCTGTTGCAAATCTACCGTACGGACAAACAGGACTGCATCTTCAATGATGATCTTGCAGTTGAGAGCATCCGCCCCACCGCCCATTAAGGCAAACAAAGGTGAGGCACGGATCAACTTGATCTTGATGGTTACACCGTTCATCATGTAGCGATCTTGCATGAACACATCGGCGTGCAGTCGTCCCATCATATCGATGGACTTGCTTTCGCTTGCTAATTTTTTGCGTCTGGTGTACCCAGTATTGCCAGGGAGTAGATAGTTGTGGTAGCCGGGTGTATCCCTGTGGTACAGTTCAGCTTGTAAGTGTGATAGTTTGGCATCACTGCCGTACGACAACAGCGTCTCCAGGTAGGCTCGATACGGATAGGTATTGGTGGACGTACTGATGAGTCTATCGTTCAGACTGATATCCACCTGTTGGAACAGGGAGTGCAGCCAAAGATTCACCGGGCTTACATTTGTTTCGACCGCTAGGTTCGTCCCATCCTGGTTCGTTATTTTAGCTTTGACGTACAAGTAGGAGTTGGCTAAATCCAGGTAGGCCGTATCATTGTTTTGAATGGAAAATTCTATGGGTCCCACGCCCGTCAGGCTAGCCACGGGTCGATGTTCTACCCAACGTCCTTCGGCTACACTGGTTTGAGTGGGTGGAATAGTCCACAAATCCAATTCACTGTTGGTAGACGGACATGACTCGGAGTGAATGAAGGCCATTATGCGAAGATGTCTCTCCTACTACTACTACTATTACGTCTCTTCTTCTTCTTCTTCTGCGGTGTAGTAGTCCTTCTCTGGGGTGTACGTCGTCGTCGGTGGGTGGGACGTCGACTGACTCTTCGCGGTGTCAGTCTTTGTCTTTTAAGGGCTTTGGCCAGCAACACACCCCCGGCTTCTTGAGCCCGGCGTTTGAAGGCTTGTCGGGGTGCTGCGCCTTCCATCACATCCTCGGCCATGCGCAATCCACTTTGTACCGCTTGTTTCCCTACCGTTTTCACACCCCGTGTCACCATGGGCAGGAATGTTTTGACGATACTCCCCAGTATGTTTCCCAAGCCATGTCCACGTTGCGTGCGTGCCCCACTAAACATGGACATGCCGCCTCCCGTTTGTTTTTTGTAGTAGTCGGCATAGCTGGGCGTATGGCACTCGTAAGGCACGTACATTATTATTATACGAAGTGAGGAGAACGGGTTTGTCGGAAAGCAAGTGTCAGCACCACTTTTCCTCGCTCGAATGGGATCGGCCGTCCCGTGTCATCTCTTATATCCACCGTGATCGTGTCGATATCGGTATGGCGTACGGGCAGGAACATGATAGGGTTGAAACTGTGGGTGGCTTGTTCGCCATACGTCTTGCTAATGGGCACCACTCGTAACAGAGGTGTGTTCATATCACCCACAATATGGCTGTCCACGGCATCCGAGTAGACGTACAGTGCGTACAGGCCTTCTTTCATATCCATCAAATGGGAACCGTACTCATTGTAGGGACCCTTCATGACCACGTGGTGAGTCAGCCGTAATATTTCCTGTAGTCTAGAACTCAGTTTCACGTTCACGAGCGGGGTCAGCCGGATAAAGCTCTTTTCGTTGTGTTCGTTGACCTCGAAGCACAGGTTTCTCTTCAAGCGGTTGGATAACAGGATTGATGCATCATTCGTGAACGTCAGTAGAGCCTTGTACGTCATCAAGGCATTCAGAGCCGCTACGAACTTCTGCGGTGTATCGTATTGGCCTGCGGGGAGCGTCAGTCTGTAGATTTTTTCTTCGTACACCACTTCGTACCATATTTCTCCGTGTTGTATGTTGTACCATGAGTAAGGGTATTGAATCTCCACCAGTCCACATTCCCAGCGTCCCGATAAATGTAACGGTTGAGGTAATTGCGTGACATACTTGGTCAAGGTGTTGTCAGGAAACACGTCGAGTGAGCTATTACTGGGCAACGTCAG
>JAVTVY010015127.1:0-65832 GCA_036873755.1 Hanleya hanleyi | reverse complement strand
TGTAGGAAAAGGACATTTTGGAATGGACATTTTGGGGTCGAGGTGGACCCATAGTGGACCGAAAGGGTCGTATGGGGTATCAGTTTGAAAGACTCGTGGGAGAGAGTCCGACTGGACTGGTGCGTAGTGAAAGTAGGGTTATGGTGCGCATGTGCACACAGGGAATATGGTGCGCATATGCACACAAGGAAAGGTGGAAAAAGGGCATTGAAATGGAGGTTTTGGGGTCGAAGTGACCCAATAGTGGGCGTACTGGGTGGGGGTATCCATGTAAAGCGCTCCAAGTCATGGGTAGGTGCATGTAAAACTTTACCACAAAAAGAAAAGTGCGGAAACACAGACTTCAGCTCTAAAATATGGAAAACCTCTATCAACCAGGTCTAGATGGCTAATATCGGTTCCCAGCGGATCATGGCCTGCTGAGAGGTGCAGGGTTAGTAGTAGGGAAAGCAGGAACACAGAATATTTGCCCTAAGGCCTTTGTAGAGTGTTTTACCGTAACGCCTTAACGCCCTTTCTTAATGCCTTAACGCCCTATCTTAACGCCTTATGCTAACGCCTTAACGCCCTTGCATAACAGTTTTTTACCTTTTGTGAGAGATCGTACAATGTTATTGTATAATGCTAATGCGTCGACAAGGTGTATGTATCTATCCATTCACACCACGGAATAAAGCATGTTGAGACTTGGTGGACCCCGATGACCTCATCGCTCTACGCCGGGCCACGTGCGGTCTGGCTTCGTGTGTGGGGGTGGGTGTGTGTGGTGGTGCTTGTGGTGTGTGGTGGTGGTAGTTTGTAACGGTGGTGATGGCGTTACTGAGCACCCGGCCTAACTCTACCTGGCCTGGTGGGGGGAGGAGGGGACACTTTCCGCCCCCTCCCCCTTGTTTTTTTGCTCTCATCTCCGGAACGACAAACAATTAAGAGCTGATACTCCGAGATTTTGTAGCTTATCATTTTGGGGTCATTTTGAGCCTATTTGCGTGATCCTCGAGCAGGATATCATGGGTAAATTCAAAATGGCATCCGTTTTAAAAAAAAGTGACGTTTTATCAGATTTCTTTAAAATTTGTGCTTTTCTGCATGGGAAAGTGGGTAAAACATATTTTTGTTTCGTATCAGATTATTATTTACTAATTTGTCATGTAGTTTTTGCGAAGAAAACGCTTGAATAAAAAAAATCGAAAAATCTGACCGAAAAATCCGTCAAAAATGCTACTGTTGTAGATGACATCACTTCGACGTCATCATGGCGGCCATCTTGGATTTTTTTTACATTTTCTAGTAGAGCAAAGATATAGTTTGGTAAGTTTCAGTCCCCTAGCCTGAGGGAAAGCGAAAATATTTAGGGGGGGGGGCGCTTCCCCCCAGGCTGCGGTACACCCCAAATCGCCCAGGCCAGATAGCGTTAACGCAGTTACTCCGCAACGTCCTAACATCTTCTATACCTAGTTCCATCATGGCGTTAAGACAGACAGTTGAGAGAAAGAAAGATCAACACGTTCACAAGTTTTCATATAGTTTATTCTTCCCTCCATCACATCATACCAACGCTATGGGAGCCGCGTTGGGTATGTTTACAAGTCAAGTATGCTCTTGTCCAATCAGAAGCCGCCATTTGGGGCTGCATCTGTCATACTCGTTCTTGCCCGCTAGATGTATTCTTGGCTGGGCTTGCCCAATCAGAAAACACCATTTCAGAAAGTTCAATCTTCGGCCATGCTCTGATCCGTTTGTTCTAATCCTCGTCGGGAGGCCAGGATACTGTAACGAAAATATGTCTCTGAACAGCTGTTTGCGCATTTTGATCGCATTTTGCAGGGCCTCGGTGGGTGGTAACCCCATTTCCTCTTCCAGGTGACCCTTGGTCTTCATGATGGTCCTCTGCATTAGGTCGTCTTTCATTTCAAGCGGTAGCAGGGTATACTGTTCATAGATCGCCATGGCTGTTTTCCTGATGATGAAGCGCATTTGGATGTACACCTGTTGTAAGTTATCCTGTCCGGCGTCCTCGATCGCCGCAGCGTGCGGTTTTAATAGCTGCTGTCAAAATATGATCCCAAAAGGTGGGTTCTTCGTCACTCAGGCTTTTCTGGGACGTAGCCTGACTATCTGAGAACAAGCTCTCTATATCAGTAGATAGACTCTCAGCAGTCTCTGTTTCGGTATCAGTTGACGGACTCTCAGAATCAGCTAGCATATTCTTAGCTTCTGCATCGGCGTGTTGTGCCTCGGGGTCTTAATCCCATGTATATTCTTCTGGTGTCGCATCATATCGTAACGTCTGGTGAATGTGCGTTCGCACTCAGAGCAAGTATAAGCTATGTTGACGGTTGAACGTCGAATGTGCACGTTTCTGGGATAAGCTTGCTTTTATGGATAATAACGCCCGCCAACGCCCAGCTTAACTCTTCAACGCTGTGGTGAAATGGCTCAGAAGCTCTGATTTTTCTAGATATTCCATGGAATTGACACTAATTCATCGAAATGCCGCGACGCCCGTCAACGCCTATCGTTACGCCTTAACGCCCGTCTCAACGCCTTAACGGCTGTCTCAACGCCTTAACGCCCAATCGTAACGCCTTAACGCCTTATATAAACGCTTTAACGCCCTGGCCGAACTATTTAACGCGCTATATTAAGGGCTTAACGCCCTATCGTAACGCCTTAACGCATGTGTGGTACACCTATTTTATGTCGGAGCTCTAGGAGTCGGAGCTCAGAGCTCTTGAAGAACTCCGAGCTCTTAGCCGGTCTATCTCACAGCTCCGAGCTCTGTAGTTTCTAAAAGGGCGACTTCTGACTGGACAAGAGCAGCCGAGAATACACCTAAAGGGCAAGAACAAATATGACTGATACCGAAACAGAGACTGCTGAGAGTCTATCTACTGATATAGAGAGCTTGATCTCAGATAGTCAGGCTACGTCACAGGAAAGCCTGATTGAGAAAGAACCTATCTTTTGGGATCGTATTGTGACAGCAGCTATTAATACTCACGCTGCAGCGATCGAGGACGCTGGACAGGATAAATTACAACCGGCGTACCCCCAAATGCGCCCCAGCATCAGGAAAACAGCCATGGCAATCTATAAACAGCATACCCTGCAACCGCTTGAAGTGAAAGGCGACCCCATACACAGGACCACCATGAAGACCAAGCGTCACCTGAAAAAAGATGTACGGCTACCACCTACCGAGGCCCTGGAAAAAGCGATAAAATTGCGCAAACAGCTGTTCAGGGACATATTGCCGTTACAATATCCTGGCCTGCCAGACGAGGATTAGAGCAAACGGATCAGAGCAGGCCGAAGATTGAACTTTCTGAAATGGTGGTTTCTGAGTGGACAAGAGCAGCCGAGAATACATCTCTCTGTCAAATACGATTATGACAGATATTTGAATTGTAAATATACCCAACGCGGCTCCCACAACGTGGGGATGATATGATGGAGGCGAGAATAAACTATATGAAAACTTGTGAACGTGTTGATCTTTCTTTCTCTCAACTATCTGCATCATGGCGTTAAGATATTATGGAACTAGGTATAGAAAACTTTACGGCGTCACTGCGTTAGGACGGGCGCTCAGCAACGCCATCATCACCACCATCACTACCACAAACCACCACAACCACAAACCACCACCACCACCACCACCAATATCCACCAACACCACATACACCACCACACACCACCACCATCGCACACCACCACACAAACACCACCACCACACCCAAACAACCACCCACACATACCCATATACTCACACAAGTAACGAGACCGAACATATCCCGGCGTAGAGCGGTGAGGTCATCGGACAGCACCAAGTCTCAACATGTTCTGCTTCGTGGTGGAATGGATTATACGTACACCTTGCTGACGCGTTAGTATTATATAATAGCATTGTACAATATCTCAGAAAAGGTAAAAACTACTATGCTACGGCGTTAAGGCGTTAGCATAAGGCATTAAGGCGTTAATATAGGGCGTTAAGGCGTTCAGATAGAGCGTTATGGCGTTACGGTAAAACACTCCACAAAGAGCATAGGGCAAATGTACTGGTTTTCTACTTTCTCTATTACTAACACTGCACCCCTAGCAGGCCACGATCCGCTGGGAACCGATATTAGCCCATCTAGACCTGGTTGATCGGAGTTTTTCATATTTTAGAGCTGAAGGATTTTATCTGGGTAAAGTTTTACATGCTCCCACCCATGACTTGAACGGACCCGAAGAGCGCTTCATATGGATACCCTTCCCGACCCAGTACGCCTACTATTGGGTCAACTTAACTCCCTGTCTGCGCATGCGCACAATAGCCCTGCACTTACTACACACCAGTCTAGTCGGACTCCTCTCCCCCACGAGTGCTTCAGTCTGATATCCCATTCGGACCAATATGGGTCCACCTCGACCCCAAAACGTCAAAAAAAACGCGAAATTGAACAAACGGCATCGAGACCCTTCTATCGTGTTCTACATCGCGAGAAAAAGAAAACAAGGGGCCACACCCCATACCGCAAATGTCTATGCGTGGGTTGCCCATTAGGTTTATCATCGAAATAACTGCAGCTTACGGTCTTCTTTAGGGGTAGATAACTCTTGCTGGGCCGTCACGTGACCGGAAGTGACCTTTGACCCGTATGTGACGTTTGACCCGGAAGTGATGTCATCGGATGTGACGTCATTCATGACGTCACAGTGAAGTCAGCTCCACGTGATCCACATATTCAAGGGCAGATAACTCTGGGCGCGCATTTTGACGACAAAATTTTCCGTGCTCCTACTACTGAGTCGCTTCCACAGAATGAAGAGTCAAGTCATCTGCGCGTGATTGAGAAGAACAATAGATATTAAAGAGCTGGGATGCGACCTTTAATCCATTAAGTTGTGGCGTTTACCCGAGAAAATTTCACTTTTCTGTTACGTTTCTGAAGCCAAAAATTGAGTTTCTTCAATTCTACACATAAAGTTGTGTTTCATACACAGAATATAACTAGTTTTGTGCTGAAAAACTCGCTCGCTCAGAGATAAATTTAAAAAAAGATAAAGATATATTAAAAATCCAGACTATAGTGTATACAAAATGCCAAAACAGACAAAATAACAATTTCAAACTTTGTTTATGTTAATTTTGCGTGAATTACATATTTTCTCTGCACGAAACGCAGCTTTTCGTGCAGAATTGAAGACAATCATTTTTGGCTTTACTAAAACAGCAATTTTTTTGAGGAAATTTTCTCGGTAAACGCCACACCTTCTTTAACAAGATTGACATAACCAAATTTGGTATCTTTCATCAAGTGGCTTGTCTCTGGAGTATATGCGCTGATGCCATGAGACACCATCACATCGAGGCAGTGAGGCGGCCAAATAGGCCAATTTTGGCCACATACCCGTGGGTGCCATCATATGTGGCCAGAATTTCCATTTGTTGCCGCCTCGATTCCAAGTAATACTATTTGGATGCGACTGCTGACCTGATTGGTGTGGCAACTGTGACCAACATGATGCTTAAAATATGAAAATCAAGAGAGTGTCGCAGAAATGCGTAGGTTATTTCATTAGTATCTAGGACGAGTGATTGGTTTCATGGGTTGATTCAACATATAATCACATTCAGTTCAAATGTTGAATGAATCAGACAAAAAGTTACTGTGCAGTAGAAGAAGGGCTTTGGAAGTGACGCTTTGAGGTCGAGACGGACCAATAGTGGTCCAAATGGGTAGTTTAAGGTATCAGTTTGAAGCATTCGTGGGGGACCATCCGACTGGACTAGTGTGTCGTCCGTTTTCAACATTCTGCGCATGCGCAGGCCGGAAATGGTGAGAAAAGGGCATTGGAAGGGACGTTTTGGGGTCAAGGTGGACCCACAATGGTCCGAATGGGTCGTGGGAGGTATCAGTGTGAAGCTCTCGTGGGGGAGTGTCCAACTGGATGGGCGTGGGGTGGGAATATCGCCTATCTGCGCATGCGCATGTCCAATTGAAGCTCTCGTGGTATAGACCACGACTTGAGATATCCATGTCATCTGTGATGTCATTGGACACGTCAACAGTAGTATCGAAAGCGGGTGTTTTGGGGTGCGTGAGGGTGTGTCAACCCTATTGACGAGGGCCCTTCAGGAGGTAAAAGCATTTTGGGAAAGGTATTGCGCCACCATTTCTAAGAACTCTGGTGTTGAATGTATGTGGATATTGAAAAACTCAAAATGTCTTACGGAAGAACTTGATGCTAAAGGTCACATACCATACAGACATCTATCCACATGGGATTTCTCGACTCTCTATACTACAATCCTTCATCAGGACCTTATTGACCGTCTAAGTTCATTAATAGTATCTGTGTTCAAGAAAATTGACCGCAGATATATTAATGTCGGAAGCCATAAAGCATTCTTGAGCTCTACTACGTCCAAGAGATATCATTCGTGGGATGTTTCTTCTTTTATAGAGTTGCTTGAATTTCTCATTAAAAATATCTATGTGAAATTTGGCAACACAATATATCAGTAGCATATAGGTATTCCAATGGGTACTAATTGTGCACCCCGGTTGGCTGACCTGTATCTGTTCTCTTATGAATATGACTATATGCAGGCGCTTTCAAAAACCGATCCATTCAAAGCCCGTTCCTTCTCATTCACCAAACGCTATATAGACGATCTTCTCGCTGTGGATAATAGCTATATAAATGACGCAGCGAAGGATATATATCCACCTTCACTGGATTTGAAGGAAACTACAGATAGCCCTACAGGCACATCATATTTAGATATATACCTTTATAAAAATGAAGCGGGCATTCTCTCTCGTCGACGTTATGACAAAGAGATGATTACAATTTCGACATCGTAAACTATCCCTTTCTGGATAGTAATATTCCAGTGGGACCTGCATATGGCGTATACATATCTCGCTTATTAGCATTTGGTAGATCCTGTGTTAAATGTGACGATTTTAATCAACGTCACAAAACTTTTTTGCAGAAACTTATAAAATAGGGCTATTCCAACAAGCGCCTCCACTCAAAGTTTCTCAAATTTGGCGATACATATCGCATGCTGATAGCAAAATACGAGCGTAGCGTGCAAGATCTATGACGTTACGTTTCGTAACTTGTGACTAATTCCGCTTAACCCGGGCCTAGGGGCCGTATGAACCCATGTACTTCAAGATCCTCGTGGTGTTCATATGAACAGTCACAATCAAAGCGTGACTGAGATACATCATTCTCTAGATGACGACTTTACAACGATTATTATGGATTAAGAATACTGATCAGCGATACGGATTTTATATTTTTGGAACATCATAATGTCTTGTCGGCATCATTGAAAACTGTTGACCGCTTCTCTCTTGCTGTGATGTATACTGTGAGTGTCTTTTTGAATTTGGTGCTAATACTGTTATATGGAATATGGAATAGGTCTTTGGATTATGGACGCGGATATTCTTTAATCCACGACGGCTGAAGTATGGATGACGGACTAGACACTTGTAATTTGAGCGATTGAGGGACCATTCTTGGTCCGAATGCGTCGTGTGAGGTGTCAAAGTGAAACGCTCGGTGTGTAGACCACGACTTGAGGGATGTTCACGTCATCTGTGACGTCATCAATACGAGTAGTAGCGAAAGCGGTCATTTTAGGGGTGCAATGGAGTGCGTTTGGAGGATATAAGGGCCTTTTGCCATCCGGTTACCTGGTAGAGTTACCTGTGTGTGCATGTGAGTCCGTGTTATTGTGTGTGTGCGTGTGTGTTTCTGCGTGCGCGCCCGTTTGTGTGTGTGTGTGAACATTGTGCTTAGTTAGCCCTCTCTCTTTCGGAAGACATGGAGGCTCTGAAGAGCCGTTCTTTTCTGAGTCAGCGTCAGGGGCAATAGGGCAAAGACCATTCTGAGGGCAACGAGCCGTCGCTGGTTCCGGCGTGAGCGCTGCATAGCCCGGGCATCAAAATGGCTGTCATAGTCCAGTAGTGGTGGGTGATAGCACACCTCTCCATCGAGGACCGCTTCAGTGAACTCTTCCAGAATCTGGTGTCGCCCCTCGTTGTCGTCGCTATCTGCAAACATGGACCGGACCACTGCTCGGTAACCCGTGAATGAAGTGACCACGGTCGCATGCTGTAAAATGCGAGTCGCATAGGGATGGGTCTCCGTCATGGCTCTGCAACAGTAGGAATGAGGGTGCGAGGTCCAGAGGGACGTGTTTTATAGACGATGTCACACATGAGCAGGCCGGGAATTGTGGGAAAAATGCACTTGGGTTGACGTTTTGGGATAGAGATATTTGCAAAGCAATACATGCAGGCAAGAGAAGGGAAGAATCCCCACGTAATGCCTTAACCCCTATCTTAGCTTCCTAACAGAAGCATCGACGGCTGCTCCTGTCCAATCAAAATCCGTGATTTGATGTTGCATCTATAATATTCTGTCCTGCCCAGTAGAGTCAGGCTGGTAGTGATATGTGCCTGCGCTCTCGAGAAGTAGTAGAGAAAGAGGAGTTTCAGAAGTGCAAAGAAGCGCGTTTGGGGATGGAGCCATGTTCGCTCTGGCTACCTGGTAGAGTAGTGTGTGCGTGGGTATGTGTGGGTGGGAGGGTGTGTGCTTTGGTTTGTGTGTGGTGGTGGTAGTTTGTGTGTGTGGTTTGTGTGTGTTGGTGGTGGTGTGTGTTTGGGTGTGAGTGTTCTTACACAGTTTATCTTAGGAGGGGAACCTGCTGCCATCGCGACAATATTCTGGGACACATTCAATGTAAAGACAACCAAGATACATCATCAACAAGCATATTGTGTATTATACATTTTATTATCCCCTCCATCACAACACATCCAAGCTGGGGGAGCCGCTATGGGTATATTTACATTTCTCGTATGCTCTTGCCCATGTATGTTCTTATCCGTATATCGGACGCATTGTTGGCTGCTCTTGTCCAAGCTTTTCCATTTGGTGTTGAGTCTATCTTCCTATGTATCCGCGTAATAAACATTGAAATATCAAACACCATTTTTTAAAATAATTTCAAGGACTAATATTAGGCACGTGTTTACAGAGCAGACTTTAACGATCGGCATGTGGACATATAGAGTATCAACGGCATGTTAGCGTATCCATCAGTGCTTGGGTGAATACGTTCAGCCGATGGGTTGGTCGGTCAATGAGAAAAAGTCCCACATGCCGCCACTTTTATAATCCCTCACCCTACAGAACTCTCCTACGTTGTTCTCTCCACCAATCTGCGCATCGCCGTCCTGTATAGGCTTACTCGAGTGCATGCTGGAGAGAATTGCTCCCCTATACATTAGCCCATAGGGAAGGGCAGACGAACCATCCTTGGTGCAAAGGAGTCATGTGGGGTGTCCTGTTGGAGCGCTCGTGGGGGCGAGGCCGATTGGTGTGATTGTAGTGTAAGTCACGGCATTTTGCGCATGCACAGTCGTGGATGAACCGCTCGTGGGGTAGAGTCCGACTGGAGTGGTTGTTATTGGAAGTCATGTAATTCAGCGCATGTGCAGTCGGGTAGTAGTAGAGAAAGGGTAGTTTCGGAGGTGCGCTTGCGCGAGTAGTTGAGAAAGGGGCCATGTTCGGTCTGACTACCTGATGGTGTTACCTCCCCTGTAGGGTACCAACTACAGGATGTGTGTGTATGTGTGTAGGTGTGTGTGTGTGTGTGTGTGAGAGTCTGACCGGGCCCCATGTCGAGCTCTTTTAAGTTTCTCTCAGAAAAGCGACGATATGCTCAGACACATTCAATGTGAACACAACCAAGAGACATCAAGAACAACAACAACAAGCATATTGCGTATTACACATTTTATTATCCCCTTCATGACAACACAGGTATGTTTACAATTCTCGTATGCTCTTGCCCGCATATCAGACACATTTTTGGCTGTTCTTATCCAATGCTTTTTGCATTTGCCTCTATTTATCGACAGAGTAAATATTGAAATATCAAACACTATGTTTTTTATTCCAAGCACCGTAATATTTAGATACATGTGTTTACAGAGTAGACTTCACCGATCAGCATATGGACGCATAGAGAAAAAAGCGACATATTACGGTCTCCATCAGTGCATGGGTGAATGCGTTCATTCGATGGGGTGGATGATCAGTTTAGCCACGGAAAACGTGACATTGGTCACCTTATACACCTGTCATTTGTCGTCGGGGCGTTGTTGACAGGTGCATTCTAAGGGATCCACGGTCGGCAGTTGCTCCAGCATCAACTCCACTGAACTCCGGTTAATGATGGTGAATGGTTGGTCAAATACCCGAATGTTGGCACTGGAATAGATATAGCGAATGTCCTCTGCTTCCTTATATCGCAGCCCATACCGCAAATGTCCATGCGTGGGTTTCCCATTGGGTTGAACATTGTACAGGAATCGGCCTACACCATAGCATGGGGTATTATAGGCAGGGGAGGTCACTGGGCCGTCACGTGACCGGACGTCACCGGACGTGACCCGGATGTGATCTTTGACCCGGATGTGACCCGGATGTCACGTCACCGGATGTGACGTCATCGTGACGTCACGCCGCGAAGACCCTCATTTGGGAACGTCCTTTTTGAGACAGAATTTGCTCTCTTCCTACTACTTACCCCTTCACGGACAATCTATATTCATGGGTGTGCAATATTTAGGTGTCTGGTGTGCCCTACGGTTCTGAGCTGGGGAGGGGGATGTGAAATTCCTTCGATATCACATTAACTCCACCGAACGAGTAACAGGATTTAGCCGAAACTGTTATTTGTAGGCCATAGACTTATTGTAGGGCAATAAGACAGACGGCTCTCAAAATCAAGGTATCCCCGTTATCCAAACTATCTATATTTTATGCTGATGACGTTACCTCTGGCGTTGTAGAATATGTAATGTGTAATTGCATTTATTTATCTTGGTCTTGATTTTTAGATGGAAAGTGAGATCAACGGTTCTCATAATCAAGGCATCTCCTTTATTGCAAGGTCTATTTTATTTTGAAAGATATTCGTTGCTAACACGTGTTGCTCTTTTCTCGCCTGATAATTTAAATCACCCGAAACTCTGATTGACGGACTACCCAATGCGAGTGATACTCAGCGCTGCTTGGTTATCTGGATTTGACCTAATTATCAGTAATTTAACTGCGGTAGTCTGCGTGTAGTGGACTATTATCTAAGGCACTAACCAAACATTTTACTGGGGAGGTACTGTAGTGGAAAGGACCTCGTACGATAAGATTGAAAAACGGCCCCGGCGAGCAGTCACAGCGGGTCACGTGACTCTAGTGGAATTGAATAGATTCGGGTTGACCGACAAGCGAACGGTTTGTGAGACCAAGCATATATTACTTATGGTTTTACACCCCTTTTCCCTATAATTAGATGCCCTTACATGATATCTTCGTGCCTCCCCTGCTACGTTAATGCCGTTAATTGCATAAAAGTTACAAGTCGAATAAGGAAATGAAATGAATAGATTTTACTTGTCACTCGCTGAATTAAGTGCCGCAAGTGTCATTTTTTAAGAGAACCAACGACATCTTTCGCATGGTCATTTTTGTTTTGGCGGGTGCAATAATATACTGTAAATATACCCTCCTGTGCGGTAGGTGACGGGCATCTTATATGGCGTTCGCCTGACCACGCAAAATGTGGAAAATAAGAGCAATCAGCAATATTTAAAGTTCCGAATGCATATGCCCTTAGCTCATCGTGCCCACAGTATGTGTTGCACGACCAGTTTCATTTGATCATTTGATTTGTTTCATTCTGGGTTTACGCTGATTACCAGTTGCACATGCGTCACGTCTTTACACTTGGTAGAACTGTTGTTGGCAAGGATTAAATTAGATCCGCTATGGCCGCAAACTGCATTTTGTCTATTGACTCATATGGTTGGTCAGGAGATAATTTTCTCTTTTGGCCTCCTGTGGCAAGCAGGAACATAACGGCAGGACCATTGTTGATATCGCCTACATCCCAACGGGTAATGAATATTTTTCATCATGGACATGTATATGTGCGAATTCAATGCACAACACGAACAATACGACTAACTGCTAAGTTGATAAAATCAGTCCAGATATTGTTGTGTGCAAATTTCTAACCCTCTAATCACACAGACAAAGCTAGCACGGGATGAGAAAACCTCACAATATCTGTTGAATATTATGTCTTTACATAAAGACCATTTCCACTCATTCTTTCTACAAACAAATATTCACATATATATTGCAATTATGGTGAAAAGTTGAAAAATACATAAAACTATTGAAAGATTTTGGACGAATATTTTGGGATTCGAACCAGCAGATCATCAATCAAAATAAGAACTCGTCTCACGACTCTATCCATTCGGCCAGCTCATACTCGCACAAACAACATTGCTCCAATTATCGTATTTGAAATTGAACACCAAATGACCATATTCCATAAAGTTTCATTTTTTTACATGAAGATAAACGATAACCAAAACGTGGTTTGCTGGACAACCACGAATTCAAAAGAGGACTGTTATGTGTGAATATTGTTGTGGTTATTGTTTATTTTCATATATTTGCAGATAGGCAAACCCTACTTTTTCGATGCGACGTTAAACCCTAATTCTCTCTCTCTCTCTCTCTCTCTCCCTACTTTTTCAGCTCAAAACTGCATGTCAATTTCACATAATCCTACCACGTTGGAGAGTTCTTGTTAAAAACCCATGGCACTCATGTTCCCAATATTTCAAAGATAGTTCAAGAAAATGTCATAGTTTATGCTATTCGAGACGAGCATTTCATATTTTAAGTTTCATTTTTCATCCACAATCGTACGAACAAGAGTGCTGCCGTGTGCAAAATCATAGCGTGTGAAAACCTGACTCACTGTCCTACCAGCTTATCGTACTACAGGTGAAATCCAGTTAGGCTAATTTAGGAGTTGGTGATGGGAAAACACGAGAAGATGGGTACATCACTTTTGGTTCCTTCCAACATCCACCCATCCTAATATTTCTTTATAGACCCAGCTCTCATGTAGCTGTGAAGAGGACCAACCTCAAATACCTTGATAGACTATTGGGTTCATGATATTTAACCTCATTTCTTCAATTCTGCACGAATAAAGTTTTGTTTCGTACTTAACCTTATCTGGCCTGGGCTTTTTTGGGACCTGTTGTGGCGGGGGGGGGCGGAAGAATTGCCCCCCCTCCCCACCTCCTCCTACTTATTTTTCTTACCCCTTGAGCTAGGGGGCTGAAACTTACCACACTATACCATTGGGTCAACCTCTACCAGGAAATGTAAAAAAATCCAAGATGGCCGCTTTGATGAGGTCACAGTGACGTCATTTTTAAAAACGGCATTTTTGGTCGATTTTTCAGTCAGATTTTCCGAATTTTTTATTTATGCAATTTCTCCACAAAAACTGCATGATAGATTAGTAAATATTAATGTGATGTGAAATAAAATAGTTTTTGCCCACTTTTCTTCGCGGAAAAGCAGAAATTTTGAAGAAATATGACGAAAACATCACTTTTCTGTTACCCCACGTGTCCGCCATCTTGAATTTTCCCATGATTCTCAAAATGACCCCAATATGATAGTCTATAAAGTCACGGAGTTTCAGCTCTCCAT
The DNA here is from genome assembly GCA_036873755.1 of Hanleya hanleyi. Taxonomy (NCBI): domain Eukaryota; kingdom Metazoa; phylum Mollusca; class Polyplacophora; order Lepidopleurida; family Hanleyidae; genus Hanleya; species Hanleya hanleyi. Next base: position 52,221 of record JAVTVY010015127.1, on the reverse strand, counting down.
TTTTATACGCCCGCCAAAAAGGCGGACGTATTATGTGATGGCGGTTTTCGTCCGCCTGTCCGTCCATCCGTCCGTCCGTCCGTCCGTCCCCCGTGTCCGGTCTATATCTGAAACAGTTTTCTATTTACAGTTCCAATATTTGGTGAGTGGATACCCTACGGAGAGACGATGTGTCGCGTACAAAAATGAAGGTCGCGGTCAGAGGTCAAAGGTCACTGGCCTGAAAAACAGGAAATCAGTGAAGTGTTCGTGTCTGGTCTATATATCTGGATGTTTTCTATCCACAGTTGCAATTTTTTGTGAATGGATACATCAGGTGGAGCCGATGTGTCGCGTACCGAAATTCAGGTCGAGGTCAGAGGTCAAAGGTCACTGTTGCCTAAAAATCAGGAAATCATTGATCATTGATAGTTTTCCATCTACAGTTCTAATTTTTGGCGAGTGGATGCCCTAGGGGGAAACGATGTGTTGCATGCCAAATGTAGGTCGAGGTCAGAGGTCAAAGGTCAGTGTGAATGAAAAATCAGGAAATCATAAATTTCTAATTCTTTGTGAGTGGATTCAATAGGGGGAAATGAAGTGTTGCATATCAAAATATAGGTCAAGGTCGAAGGTCAAAGGTCATTGTGACCCAAAAATCAGGAAATTATTAAAAATAACATTTTTTTGTGTCAGTAGATACATTAGGGGGACTCAATGTGTCACATATTAAAATGTAGGTCAAGGTCAAATGTCAAGGTCACTGTGACCCCAAAATCGTGAAATTGTTAAAAATCTAGATTTTTTGTGTCCATTGAGAAATTACGGGGAGATGGTTTGTCATGTACCAAAATTTAGGTCAAGGTCACTGTGACTCCAGAATCAAGAAATCTTTGAAAAGTACTTTTTTTGTGTCAGTAGATACATTACGGGGACATGATGTGTCACGTACCAAAATGTAGGTCAAGGCCGAATATCAAGGTCACGGTGACCTCCAAAGTCATGAAATTCATAAAAATCGTGATTTTTTTGTGTCCATTGATACATTGACGGAAGACGATGTGTCATGCACCAAAGTTTAGGTCAAGGTCACTGTGACCCCAAAATCAGGAAATCATTAAGTCACATTTTCATATGCCTGTCGAAGACGAGGTCATGTAATGCGATGTTGCGTTCTGTCCATTCATCCATGCGATATCTCTAGTTTCAAGGTATGGAATGGTATCAGATACCTTACTCGCATGGCGAAGAGGAGACATACATCAATTTGTCAAATGTCAAGGTCAGAGTCCCCCAGAATTGAATCAAGTTTAGCTGACTATATGTGTTAGGTTGGAATATTCAGACTTCTCTCCCCTACAAGTATATGGCATTTGTCCTGTGGAGTTGTCTCCCATGTTTGAAACAGCTACATTTAGTTAAACTGTTGTGAAATAGAAACCATACATTTACTAGTTTAACGTGGAGAGGGGTCCTTTATGAACTTCATACCCGTTTATCAACTCCAGAACAAAGGTTTACTTCATCACTTTCTTCTTCCTTCATGAAAAATTCTCTCGTCTGAAAGAAATCCATTTGCAGGAAAAGTACTATTTTCTTGTGTTTGACTATTGCCGATTTCATTGTGGGATATGTGATCTCTCGGTTCTTGCTCCAAGGTCACCTAGTTTCCAAGAGTTAAGCTCATTTTAGTTTATCATTCAATTTTAGATGTGATATGTTACATTCTCAGAAGCACAAAATTGTAGACCTTTTTCTGGATTGCTAGCTACCAATTGGAATCAAGCCGATTAAACAACCTTGAAATTTGGACCAATGTAATTCCAGATATACGGGCGTATATTGAAGCCCTTTGGGCTCTTGTTTGTCATTCCGGACATAGCGCAGAAAGTTTGGTAGGGGGAGGGTCCATTTCGTCCCCCCCCCCCCGCCCCTCGACCAGGTAGGGTTAAACAATGTCCAAGTTTATGATGGTAACGTCAGTCGAACGGACAGCGTCGGCGGATGTTTCAAACTGGACTTACGTATGTTTTTGGCTCTTTTGTATACATTTTAGCATGGATTTTGAATACATCTAAAATATTACACCTTGAACCAAAACGAACCTAACTTTTCCAATGTTACCACACAGTCAAGACAATGGTGATGGCTATATCCTAAAAAAGGCGAAAGACAGTATCACCAATAAATGGTGTTGAGTTAGGGTCATCATCATATTCAATTATTCCAATATCACCATTATATGGTGATGGCCATCGCCATTTATTGGCGATGACCTCATCGCCATTATTTGACGATGACCAGGCCCCATCGCGAATATATGGTGATGACCTGAAATCTACACTCCTTGCTCGTCATAACCAGGCTCCATAACCAATAAATGGTGAAGGGCCTCGTCACCGATAATTGGTGATGCCCCATCATTTTTCTGACTGTGGATATGCGCCGTGGCAGTTTAACGAAATATCAGTTTTGGTCTAGGTGTGGATATATTGAAATATTCCATGCTAAAATGAATATGAAAAAGCCCCAAAACAGAAGGCGCAATTACAAACGTTACTTTTCTTCACTTTTATACTGAGCGTGCACAAAAAATGGTTATTTCTTCTGCACAGCATTTTAGCATTTTAATTTTGGGTTTCACAATCTTAATTGTTAAAGGGGATTTCCCTACCGGTATGTGAACGTAACTAATCTTTTCTTGGAGTATATTCGGATTAACTGTGTGTTTATTTCTGTCGGTGAATGCATGTATTTGAAAGATGTGATATTTTACATGTGATATAAATATGGATATAGCCGTTTCGCGCTCTACAGGGTCACAAATCGGCAGCCTCATTGATCCTTTACGCTTCCTGGATGGTGACAACCGTAGTAATAAGTTTCGTAAACTTGTATTAATATACGCATACTTCTCCTGTCTTCTGTTAATAGTTCCCTAAAACAATTATTGTCAAATTTTCGCCAGATTTGTCAAATCAACACATTCTCTCCATATATAAGAATAATGAGAGCTATGATAACTACATGTATTGGTCGGAACCGAGACCAGCACCTCGTGATTACTGAAGCGTGAAACCACCTCATCGACCCTATATCGGGAGCTCCGACTGCAATACTCCTGATGATTAATGGCAGATTTGGACTGAGCAAAGCTACATCTTGCTCTCTGCACCGAGTCATCCTGGGTTGACCCGTGATGTTTTCCACTTGATCCTATTGATGATTTATAGCGCTTTTTGCTTGTTACCCGATAAAATGTGCTAATTGCTGTCGTGTTTCGGCTGTCTGCCGGATGCAAGCAGTCAGAAAATCAATGTTTACGGAGACAGATTCTCACAGTAATGTAGAGAGAGTAGTTACGTGATAAAGTACTGTACAAATTATTGATAATGACAAATAACGATTCAGTCCTGTAATTGTCCATCCATCATATTTTCACCAATAACTTAACTTTTTTTCTCTTGCAATTTCATAGGAAAGAAAGAACATTTGGATATTCCATCAATATGAAAGATATGACCAACGATAGGCCGACATGAAATCGTATTCAGCGATAATTTATTACTGAATTATTGATAAGATTGTATATCACGTAACCAAACTAAAATAACGCATATAACGTGGAATATATATATTTAAAATGATCCCTCTATAAATAAGGAAAGACGGGACCAGGCAGCATGCTGGCTATGTATATGATCACAGCTGCATTTGGAGCGGACTAGTTCTGATAGCTTTGGCTGGCAATACTGGTTGTAAGGTTGCACACAACCAAAATGATCTCCTTACTATTTATGTAGTAAATTGGCCTGGAACATGTCCAAAAAAACCTATTCCGAATATTTCCCGACGACTAATAACATATATCGTCAGAAAGCCTGGCTTCTGGTTCCAAACATATCGAAAATTGAGGTGACCTTATGTACCATTTTTCCGAGCCATAACTGGAGAAAGATATGTCATAGAATACACAGAACATACATATACATAGAACACCCCCATGGCGACGGCAGGGGGTGTGTAATGAAAATTTCCTGAAATTTATTTTTTTGTTTTGGAAGTGACCAAGAAACTTCTTAGTTATGAAGACCAACTATTGTAGAGAGATAAACAAAAAGTATTACACAAAACAATTCACTTCCGGGATAAATATGGTCCAATCGCTGTAGCCGGTCTTCTATTCTCCAGGATAATCCTCGGTACAAGAATCATTTAGTATCATTTAGTGGTGTGAGTATTATATAGAAGACGGTAACCCGCGGGTTGACCTTTGACCTCAGAAATTTGCATATCACGTGACAGCGGTCAAAGGTCATTGAGTGCACTTGAGTTGACATGTATCCTTTCATCTTGTCTTTGACCTTGGATCATGTTTAGACATGTTAGGGCTGGGGTTTTTCCATCACGTGCGGTATGACGTCACTTCCGATCTGGGTGAATGGGGCGTGACCTGTGAACCTGATAGGACATGTACTGACCTGTCTGTGGGGTTTTTCCCTACAATGTCGTTCACCTTCGTGTTTTTTCGGTGAGGTGCGAAGGGTACGTCCGTGATGTCTTTGACCTTGGATCATGTTTAGACATGTTAGGGCTGGGGTGTTTCCCATCACGTGCGCATGTGTATGACATCACTTCCGGTCTGTGTGAATGGGGCGTGACCTGTGAACATGATAGGACATGTACTGACCTGTCTGTGGGATTTTTCCCTACAATGTCGTTCACCTTCGTGTTTTTTCGGTGAGTTGCGAAGGGTACGTCCGTGTCTTTTCGGTGAGGTCCGTGGGAACATGATAGGCCATTTACTGACCTGTCTGTGGGTTTTTTCCCGCCAGAATTTCGCTGTCGTCTACTTGGGGTTGTCACGTGCCGAACACCTGGCTCCCCGAATTGCAACATTGTTGCACGTTCGCAAGGATTGCCCTATGTCCGGGTCCTTTAGCAATGCCATTGATGGGATGCGTGTATTGACTTGTATTTGGGGGTTTTCCATCACGGGGAGATCAGGTGATAGTTCAAGGTCATATTGAATGATAGGGATGCGTGTACTGACCTGTTCATCCGTGGTTTACATCCGGGGACTTATATCCGGGTCCTTTAACTGTGTGTTCCGGGTTCAATGAGATTCCTCCGCGGTAATGCGGTTTGGCGGTGATGCGGTCTGCCTCCGCGGACAGAAAGTAGTCCCAAGTATATAGAGGGCTGAGGGTATGTCTGACTGTATGGAATGCATGTATTGACTTGTGTCTGGGTTTTTTCCATCACGGGGAGTGCGCAGGGGTATGACGTCACTTCCGGTCTGCGTGAATCGGGCGTGACCTGGGTATGACTGTATGGGATGCACTGACTTGGTTCTGGGTTGTTTCCATCATGCGGCGATCACGTGATTAGGAGTGCATGTACGGACTTGTATGCCGTTCATTCATTTGAGTCGGGGACTTGGGGTCCCTACGGAAGGATTTTGCAAGTCATGGGTGGGTGTATGTAAAATGAGGATTTGTCTCGAAAATATAAAAAGCGGAACACGGACTTTACCTCTAAAATAGAGGAAAACCCCTATCAACTGTATCTCAAAGGGCTAATATCGGTCCCTGGCTTATCGGGTTCTGCCTGGAGTGGGTGTATGTAAAGTTAGGATTTGTACCGAAAATATAAAAAGCGGAACACGGACTTTACCCCTACAATAGGGGAAACTCCTATCAACCCTATCCCAAAGGGGTAATATCGGTCCCTGGCTTATCGGTGCCTGCTGAGAGGGTGGGGGATTGAGTGTATGTAAATTAGGATTTGTCCCGAAAATATGAAAAGCGGAACACGGACTTTATCTCTAAACTAGGGAAAAACTCCTATCAACCCGATCCCAAAGGGCTAATATCGATCCCCGGGCTTATCGGGGCCTGGGTGCATGGGTGGGTGCATGTAAAATCAGGATTTTCCCCGAAAATATAAAAACGGCACACGGACTTTACGGGGTGTAGACCCCGATTTGAGGGATGTTCTCGTCATCAGTACGAGTAGTAGCCAAAGTGGACATTTTGGGGGCAGTGAAGGAAGGTATTTGGTGTAGAGAGGGGCCATCCTTTGTCCGAATGCGTCGTGTGAGGTGTCATCCTGTAGCAACGACCTCCAATGCCAAGCTTAACGCTTCAACGCCCTGGTGAAATAGCTAAGAAGTTCTGATTTTCTAGATATTCCATGGAATTGTCACTAATTCTTCGAAATGCAGTGACGCCCGTCAACGCTCGTAGTTACGCCTTAACGCTCTAACATAACGCCTTGACGCCATGCTATAGACCGGAGAGAGAACAACAACAACAAGAAGGATGACACTTGAGAGAACAACAACAACAACAAGTTTTTTTTCATATAGTTTATTTTTCCCAATGTTACATCATACCCACGCTGGGGGAGCCGCGTTGGGTATGTTTACAACTCAAAAAGACTCTTGCCCAATCAGAGTCCACCATTTGCATCTGTCCTATTCGTTCCTGTCCGTTAGATGTATTCTTGTCCAATCAGAAGTCGCCATTTCAGAAAGTTCCATCTTTGCTCGGTGTGACCTAAGCGTCGTCGGGCAGGCCTGGATATTCTTCGGGCAGCATGCCCTGAAACAGTTGTTTGCGCATTCTGATCGCATTTTCCAGGGCCTCGGTGGGTGGTAGCCTCATAGCCTCTTCCAAGTGACGCTTGGTCTTCATGATGGACCTGTGCGTGGGGTCGCCTTTCATTTCAAGCGGTAGTAAGGTATACTGTTCATAGATCGCCATGGCTGTTTCCTGATGCGGCGGCACATTTGGGTGTACGTCTGTTGTAAATTATCCTCCGGCGTCCTCGATCGCTGCAGCGTAAGTATTGATCCCATGTATATTTTTCTGGTGTCGCATCATATCGTAATGTCTGGTGAACGTGCGTTCGCACTCAGAACTCAGTATAAGCCATGTTGACGGTTGAACGTCGACTGTGCGTCTTTTTGGAAATACGCTTACTTTTATAGACAGTAACGCCCATCAACGCTTAGCTTAACGCTTCAACGCCCTGGTGAATTAGCTCAGAAGCTCTGATTTCCATGGAATTGACACCAATTCATCGAAATGCAGTGACGTCCGTCAACGCCCGTCGTTACGCCTTAACGCCCGTCTCAATGCCTCAACACCCTATCTTTACGCCTTAATGCCCGTCTCAGCGCCTTAACGAGCGATAAAGGGGTTTTGGAGGACGATTAACCTTTGAACTCTGAGTGCACTTTCGGTCACGTGACCGGAAGTGGCCTTTGACCACGTGACCGAAAGTGACCTTTGACCCTGCGCTGCTCGAAAGTGACGTCATCGTACGCAGGCGCACACACACACATACCTGGTGCACCCGCATCCTGGTGTTCCCTATAGCCCTAGGGTACAGGGTGCACCAGGTATGTAAGTATGTATATTTTCGGGACAAATCCTAATTTTACATACACACACTCCCCCACCCTCTCAGCAGGCACCGATAAGCCAGGAACCGATATTACCCCTTTGGGATAGGGTTGATAGGAGTTTTCCCCTATTGTAGGGGTACAGTCCGTGGTCCGCTTTTTATATTTTCGGTACAAATCCTAATTTTACATACACCCACTCCAGGCAGAACCCGATAAGCCAGGGACCGATATTAGCCCTTTGAGATACAGTTGATAGGGGTTTTCCCCTATTTTAGAGGTAAAGTCCGTTTTCCGCTTTTTATATTTTCGAGACAAATCCTCATTTTACATACACCCACCCATGACTTGCAAAATCCTTCCGTAGGGACCCTAAGTCCCCGACTCGAATGAATGGACGGCATACAAGTCCGTACATGCACTCCTAATCACGTGATCGCCGCATGATGGAAACAACCCAGAACCAAGTCAGTACATCCCATACAGTCATACCCAGGTCACGCCCGATTCACGCAGACCGGAAGTGACGTCATACACCTGCACACTCCCCGTGATGGAAAACACCCAGACACAAGTCAATACATGCATTCCGTACAGTCAGACATACCCTCAGCCCTCTATATACGTACGTATGGCGCATCACGTTGGGCACACCGGTTCTCGTCGGATCACCGAAGTTAAGCAGCGTTGAGCTCGGTCAATACATGGATGGGTGACCGGGTGCTGTACTGGCTGGGCTGATCAGTGTCCAGAATAATAGGAACTGTGGACACTCTCGTGTTCTGGCACATGTAGGGACCGTCGTGATATGACTGAAACAATGTTGAAAACGACGTTAAATCCTACTCACTCACTCACCTCTATATACTTGGGACTACTTTCTGTCCGCGGAGGCAGACCGCATCACCGGAGGAATCCCATTGAACTCGGAACACACAGCTAAAGGACCCGGATGTAAACCACGGATGAACAGGTCAGTACACGCATTCCTATCATTCAATATGACCTTGAACTATCACCTGATCTCCCCGTGATGGAAAAACCCCAAATACAAGTCAGTACACGCATCCCATCAATGGTATTGCTAAAGGACCCGGATATAGGGCAATCCTTGCGAACGTGCAACAATGTTGCAATTCGGGGAGCCAGGTGTTCGGCACGTGACAACTCCAAGCAGACGACAGCGAAATTCTGGCGGGGAAAACCCCACAGACAGGTCAGTACATGTCCTATCATGTTCACAGGTCACGCCCCATTCACCCAGACCGGAAGTGACGTCATACCGCACGTGATGGAAACCCCCCAGCCCTAACATGTCTAAACATGATCTAAGGTCAAAGACAAGATGAAAGGATACAGTGCAACTCAAGTGCACTCAATGACCTTTGACCTCTGTCACGTGATATGCAAATTTCTGAGATCAAAGGTCAACCCGCGGGTTACGGTCTTCTATATACTACTGGTGTGTAACCTGAAAGCCCTATGTATAAACAGTCTCGCTATGGATAAACAGTCTCCCTGTAGTCAAGTTAGTATGTCCTGCACTATCATTGAACGATAATTGTGCAAAATGGATAGTGATGTGGAAATGTTTTTCATGGGAAAATTAGTCAGTCAAAATCGGGTATCGAATTACACTGGCGCAGAAACTTCCAATCTAATTAAAATTAAATCCTATCTGCTTCCCCATTTGGATATGTCGCCTACAAATATACAATTGTGAAGCATTGATAGGATATTAATTTATTAAGATTGAGAAACATCCAGACAAAAATCTCTTGATCTTTTTTTGGACATTAGCCCAAAATGAAAACATCATTGTATCGGGTTGGCTGATTATACGTTTGAGACTGACTGCTGTTATATATAAAAAAATTATAATGCATCAGATTTTAGTAATGTCAATAATACAAGGAGATACTTTTTTAGCTAGATGTAGTTATTGCTAGTCGACCAAAAACCTAGAGAATTATATGAAACTGTGGATTTACGACTTCTGATACGATCATAGTGACGCCATAGTAATAATGGTACTTAACTTTTTTTATCGTGTGAATAATATGTTAAATGAATACGGTATAATATCTTTTTAGATCCTTCATTTGTGACTATTTATGCTTAAAACATCGAAGAACAGAACCAGAACTAAAAATTGTCCAAGTTTCATTTTATTATGTATAATTCAGTCAGTCAAGGCTTATTTCCTTAACTCATACAGTTCAATTAAGCATTAATATAAACTGCTTCCATCTGCATAAATTTACAATGTTAATATTCGGTCGTCATGGCGATCGAGAGCAGTTTAGAATGATAATAATTTATTGCTTGAACTTTTATCATCTGTAGATCTTCAGCAAGTTCATGTTTCTCGCGTTTCTGACATCTTGAGAACATATCACCATGCCTGTCGGGGGAATGGTGCATGGAGCTTTTTCAGTTCTAAATGTCAATTAACAGAATTGACTGCCCTAACGAGTTTTTCGTTGAATATCAGTGCTATCCCGGTAGCATTACAGCAAACGTTCGAGCCAAGTTGGCTTTTCACAATACATAATAAAAGGAAGGAACATTATCATGAAGTATACATAACCAGTGCTTTGACGATAGCTGTATAGGACATAAAAAGATGACGATAACGTCACCAATAAACGGTGCCTAGTTAGAGCAATCACAATAATCCCATCAGCACCAATAAGTTATAGTCTGATAGCTACACTCACTGCTCCTTGCCATATTTGACGATGAACACTAATACGTGGTGATGACCAGGCCTCATCACCAATTAATGCTGATGGGTCATCACCATTTTTCTGGCTGTGACTAAGTTGGAGTTTATAGTGATCAAATATTAAGACAAAAAATTAGTGTATATATTTATAGGATTATCAAATTACTGAGTTCTTTGAGTGATATTTTAGAAGATCACAACTAAATTAGAGGAGGATATTTATTATGGTTACCCACTTCTTCACATACAAATATATACATTATACTCTGAGATGTTACACGCCAATCTATATGTTATTGTCGAGTAGTTTCGTGAAGCCAGGGGACAACATTCTTACCCTACCTGATGCCGAGAAAGTCGGAACGGGCGTCAAATCTTTTAAATACTATAGGACTCACATTGGGAATTCACTCCCCAATCATCTTAGAATAGCTGCAGATTTTAAGGCTTTTTATTAAACCGCTTTCAAAATGGAGTGGACCGGACGGCGGTTGCAGTCTATGCTATTCTGGAAAATATTTTTTAATTTATTTTTAATTTTTGTTTTAAATTCAGTATTTTATGTGCCCGTTTTTGCTGTTTTATTTTCGCTATATATATAAGTATGCACATGACAGAATATGAATGTGAATATATAGCCGTGATAGCGTTTAAGTCGGATTTATAAGCCATCAAAATCCAATATATCATATATATTAACCCTACCTGGCCTTGGGGGCAATTTCCGCCCTGTTGGTTTTTTGCTCATATCTCCGGAACGACAAAAAATTGAGAGCTGAAGCTCCGTGACTTTTCAGATTATCATACTGGGGTCATTTTGAGCCTATTTGCATGACCACGGAGCAGAGGATCGTGGGTAAATTCAAAATGGCGGCCATGTGGGGTACCGGAAAAGTGATGTTTTTGTCATATTTCTTCTAAAAATTTGCTTTTCTGTAGCCCTGCCTATAAATTCGACTACAAGGCACACGGATTTGTGCTCTGTCGATGGGATTGGAGAACAACACGAAGTAATGGCAGTTCAAGGCAATATCGCTAGACGCCTTCCCTTGGGGAAAGAGATTCTTGGTCAAATGGATGACTGACAGATTCTGATGATGGCATCCTTTGGTAAACAAGTCGGTGATGTGTGAATTGTCCTTGGCCGCACCCATCAGATCATCGAGCACTATCACGTTGGTCTGCTCTGGGTCGAAGTAATAGGCTTGATCGATATCGTGAGGAATGCCTGGGACGAAGCTCACATTCTGTTATGTTGTAGTTTCGTAAGCGGACTGCCACTGGCTGTAGCACCAGACTATATGGGTATAACTGAGGGCCCTTCATCTAAGAATCTGATCACCCAGGACGTCTTGGCGCATCCCTTCGAGACGCAGACCGTCATGATATAGGGATGCTCTACTCCTCTTGGCGGACCCATAGCGGGAATCGCTAATGTCTCTTGTCTATGCATCAGAGCATAGTGTGTCTGAGCATATTCTCGCGACGAGAGACTGTCTTCTGACAGAAGGTACATGTACTCGACATGGTACCCGGTCAAAGGGTGGTTACAGACTGAGGCTAAATGGTTTAAAAACGACTTTATATAACCTCACTCACTCACTTTGACTCACTCACTCTCACTCACTGACTCACTCACTCACATCATCAGTGCGTCAATGAGTTGAGACGGGAGTTGGGCACACCTCACAGGCGTTGGCCACTCACTCAATCACTCACTCTCGGACTCCGTCACTCAAACACTTTTGTACCCAAGAGGGGGATGTAACTCTACCATGGTAGATCAACCCACATCACCAGTATGCCTGAGCTCATGAGTTCGGGAACCACTCCAGGGTCCACGAGTCGCCTCCTATGGGTTAGTGTATATGGCGCATCTGAGCGACGCTGCACTTTGGCTACTATATATGTACAGTTGTTCGCCTTTCCCTCCATAGGTGGGCCTCCACAGTTTCATAGTAATGGCCCCGGTCAATTTCATAGTACGATAGACGGCAATTGTTCTGCTACATCCTAATTCCTCTTGTCTTGTCAGTAGCTTATATCTATAATACCATCCTGTCCAGCGATATCATCGCTGCAAACGAACACGTAGAGATCGATGGCTGGCTTCGTCTACACGGTGATCGGGATCATGGAGTAAAGTTTGTCCTGCCTCAGTTATGTCCCTTGGGTGTGTTTAAAAATCAGGACTCATTCACGGAGAGAAAGTCTGACAAAAAACAGGCAGGTTGACACCCACTTTGTTTGCCTTTTTATGTTGCCACCGGAACAGAGAACATGTGAAAGAAATTTAATTGAAACCGCTATAACAGATTTTTCTGAAAAATGAGCCGAATTTGACCATTTTTCGAAATTTTAAGGGTTTTGTAAGAAAAATGAAGCAAGCTTGAAGGGGAATGTTCGAGTTTCTTTTTTCTATAACATAGCAGTGCCGTGTCTTAAAATAATAGTTTAATCATGCTCTTTCAAAAAATATATACATACAGGTGATTTGTGTTGACAATTTTACGACAATTGGTGGCCGAAGAACGGACCTTAAGAATGGTTTATTCCATGACGAATGAAAGAATCTCTGAAGTGCACCCATAGGACTAAAAAGTCTTCTCCGCGCATAGGGGTGTAAAGTCCGTGTTCCGCTTTTTATATTTCCGGAACAAATCCTAATTTTACATACAGTCGAAACCCACTGCATCTCTCGACCGCAGTCCACTGGGAACCGATATTAGCTCCTCAGGACCAGGTTGATAGGGGTTTTCCATAGTTTAAGGGTAAAGTTCGTGTTTCTGGATCTTTTCCGGGGACAATTTAACATACACTCACTTGATCGGCCTGGAGAAGCGCTTCATATGGATACCGTCCCCGACCCAGTACGCCCAATATGGGAGCACCGCGACCACAGAACGTCCATTCCTGAACCCTTTTCCCACAATTCCCTACCTGCGCGTGCGCACTATAGCCTTACTTTCACAAAATACCAGTCCAGTCGGACACTCCCCTACGAGTGCTACACATTGACACCCCACACGACTCATTCGGATCAATATTGGTCCAACTTGACCCAAAAACGTTCACCTCAGGCCTGCCTATGCACTATGTATGTGCAGTCATAACTTTTCAGCGAAATTCACCCCATGGCCATCGTGTTCTACAGTCGATACAGTGAAAACAAGGTGCCACACCCCATGCCGCAAATGTCCATGAGTGGGTTGCCCAGTGGGACTAATATTGGAAGTCATTGGAGCCTTATGTAGGGGCAGACAACTCTTGCTGGGCCGTCACGTTACCGGAAGTGACCTTTTATTCGGACGTGACCTTTGACCCGGATGTCACCGCAAATCACGTGACCGAAAGTGACGCCATCCGCGACATCATCAGTCCCACGCTTCACCCTCATTTTTGCTAAACACTTTACCATTTCTGTACTACTATCCGTGTTTTTTCATAAAGCAAACCACTGAGACAGGATGTCTGCATTAAAATCTACTGTCTGCTTAATTATTGGTGATGAGGACTGATCGTGTTTTATGAGAGAGAGAGAGAGAGAGAGAGAGAGAGAGAGGAGAGAGAGAGAGAGGGGGGAAAGAATTAAGGTTTAAGGTCGTGCTCAACAATAGTTCAGCTGTATAGCGACTATGTGATGGTCGAAAGGATTCTAACCCAATAAATGTTGAGGAACAACGATTGTAGATTTTAGGTCATTACCAGCTATTGGTGACAACTAGCCCCGGTCAGAATGTTTGTTTTGATGGCCATTACAATCTGATTGTGATGATGGAATATGGTGATGGTTCTATCTCATATCCATGTGCTGGTGAAGGCCTTGTCACATTTTTCTTAGTGATAGCTATCATCATCGTGTTGACTGTGTACTCTGCTTCCATACACTGGATGTGTTACTATCATAGCGGTTCGACATCCGTAAAGATCAAACGATTTCAAGCCATGATGACATGTGATAACTGAAGAGATTCCAACCCTCGGGTTGTTTAAAAATTGTTGTTGCTCATGTTCAAAAGCTTCGACCCTTTAGCATCGAACTTCATTATAATGACACAGCGAGTGATCAAAGTTTCAAAGCAATTGTCCAGTTAAATCGTATTTACATGTTGGATAAGTTTCAAACTGATATGCGTTGTATAACGTTACTGTGGTAACTGCTGGGGGAGGCATAACGTAGCCTCTCTAGGAAACCTATTTCGCAATCGGATACCTTTTTTGGCTGCCTTTCTATATTTCTCGTGTACACCAGTCATGGCCATAGCTTTGTATATCACTCTACTAACTCACCAACTAACTATAGCTGGTCAAATCTGGTGCAATCTTGATTTCCTTGCGTTTATGTATGGACTATAAACCATAAATTAATTGAAAAAGTGTTGCGAACAAACGACGCTGTTATTTCAAAGTATACTATCTTTCCAGGTGCGGGTCTCGCAGTTGCTGGACCCAAGTAAGAAGGAAGTTGCTGTTCGCTTCTGGCATGATCAACTTTTCGCTAAACCCCCTAAACATGGCGGAGTAGTAGCTTGGTGAGCAATATTATTTATCGATAATATCCATCTATTATTTGACTTAACGGAACTTTATAACTGACTCATTTCGTTTGAACCTGGTACACAAGTAGTATATAGACAGTATTAACCCTCGCATTGACCTTTGACCTCAGAAATTTGCATATCACGTGACAGAGGTCAAAGGTCAATGAGTGCACTTGAGTTGACATGTATCCTTTCATCTTGTCTTTAATCTTGGATCATGTTTAGACAAGTTAGGGTTGGGGTTTTTCCATCACGTGCGCATGTGTATGACGTCACTTCCGGTCTGGGTGAATGGGGCGTGACCTGTGAACCTGATAGGACATGTACTGACCTGTCTGTGGGGGTTTTCCCTACAATGTCGTTCACCTTCGTGTTTTTTGGGTGAGGTGCGAAGGGTACGTCCGTGTCTTTTCGGTGAGGTCCGTGGGAACATGATAGGCCATGTACTGACCTGTCCGTGGGGTTTTTCCCGCCAGAATTTCGCTGTCGTCTGCTTGGGCTGGGGTTGTCACGTGCCGAACACCTGGCTCCCCGAATTGCAACATTGTTGCACTGAATGCATGTATTGACTTGTGTCTGGGGTTTTTCCATCACGGGGAGTGCGCAGGTGTATGACGTCACTTCCGGTCTGCGTGAATCGGGCGTGACCTGGGTATGACTGTATGGGATCTACTGACTTGGTTCTGTTTTTTTTCCATCATGCGGCGGTCACGTGATTAGGTGTGCATGTACGGACTTGTATGCCATCCATTCATTTGAGTCGGGGACTTGGGGTCCCTACGGAAGGATTTTGCAAGTCATGGGTGGGTGTATGTGAAATGAGGATCTGTCTCGAAAATATAAAAAGCGAAACACGGACTTTACCTCTAAAATAGGGGAAAACCTCTATCAACTCTATCCCAAAGGGCTAATATCGGTCCCTGGCTTATCGGGTTCTGCTTGGAGTGGGTGTATGTAAAATTAGGATTTGTCCCGAAAATATAAAAAGCGGAACACGGACTTTATGCCTAAACTAGGGGAAAACACCTATCAACCCTATCCAAAAGGGGTCATATCGGTCCCCGGGATTATCGGGGCCTGGGTGCATGGGTGGGTGCATGTAAAAGTTTCTCCAGAAAAAATGTAAAAACGGAACAAGGACTTTACCCCTAAACTAGGGGAAAACCCCTATCAAGGGCGTATATTGACTCCCATTGACCTTTGACCTCCAGTATAGAGTGCGTATATTCACTTCCATTGACCTTTGACCTCAAAAATTTGCATATCGTGACCTTTGACAGCCAATCAGAAGCGAGTATTTTGACCTCGTCTGACTGTATGCGTGTACTGACTTGGTTCTGGGGGTTTTCCATCATGGGGAGTGCGCAGGTTTATGCCGTCACTTCCGCGTGAATCGGGCGTGACCTGGGTATGGGATGCATGTACTCACTTGATTCTGTTTTTTTTCCATCACGGAGAGGTCACGTGATAGTTCAAGGTCATTTGAATGATAGGAATGCATGTACTGACCTGTTCATTCATCCGGGGACTTGTTTACATCCGGGTCATTCATTGTGGTGGGTTCTGCGCAAGTGTGTGACGTTCACTTCCGGTTTCACTAAAACTACCTCCGAACACAGAAGAGTTCTAATTTTCCCTTAGACGTAGGGTTCGGATTTTCAACATCCGGGTTTTCCCCGGCCCGGCCCGGCCCGGCCCGGCCCGGCCCGGCCTGCCCCGGCCGCAGCGCGCGCGCGGGTTATCCGGAAGTGCGCGGCATCACCGGAAGTGCGCGGATGAATTTCGGGTCAAAAGGTCACATCCAGGTCAAAAGGTCAAAGGTCCCCCTTCCGGCAAGGCTCGGCCCTCTTCCGGACAATAGATAGCCTTTATCCGCCCTTCCGAAGCATCCATGTATAGAGGAGGGTCTCCGACAATATTACCATCTATTTATCCATGTTAAATGACCAGTGGGGAACCCCCAGTTTTCCCCAGAACCGTATTGGCACGAAAAAATAATGAAACCATGGAACTTATAGTAATAAACTTAATCTATAGGTGTTGGACGCGTCTCCAATCGCCGTCTTCCTGGTCTTTACCCTTAACCGCTGACATGAGCTTTAACTTTTAACCTTTAAAATCCGCATGTAAACACACCCATAGTGGTTCCTCCAGCGTGGATGTACTGTAATGGAGGGGCTAATAAAAGGATTGACCTGTAATCTTTGATTGTTGCTCTCTTTTTGAACTAACCAATCAGAATAGTACGTATCCCGGACTACATCCGTAGAGCTACGTATAGGCGCGCATGTGTGACATGGTCTATAAAACACGCCCCTCTGCATCCCACACCTCATTCCTACGGTTACAGAGCCATGATGGAGACCCACCCCTATGCGACTCGCATTTTACAGCATGCGACCGTGGTTAATTCACTCACGGATTACCGAGCAGTGGTTCGGTCCATATTTGGAGATGGCGACGACAACGAGGGGCGACGCCAGATCCTGAAAGAGTTCATAGAAGCGGTCCTCGACAGAGTGCACTCGATGGAGAGGCGTGCTATCACTCACCACTACTGGACTATGACAGCCATCCTTGATGCCCGGACTATGGACCACGAACGCTCACGCCGGAACCAGCTACGGCTCGTTGGCCTAGTAATGGTCTTTGCCCTATTGACCCTGACGCTGTGGCAATGACAGCGACAGAAAAAGAACGGCTTTTCAGAGCCTCCACATATGCGCTTATGTGCAACCGATATATACGAGGGTCAGTCACAGTGTGCGTCATTTACCGATCGTCATTGGGTCAACCATGTCACCGAGGGACCTGACCATAAATACGAGAGACAGTCAGAGGGTGTGTCATTCACCGTTCGTCGTTGGGTCAACCATGTCACCAGTCCTACGAGCCATCCTTCCCCTTACACCCCTGGTGAGGTTACACGTCTATGAATATAAAGCCACCATCGGTGAAGACCGTGGAGATGTTTGCTGGTCGCACGCTGAGGCCGTATCGAATACGGTTATGCTACACCGTGACGGCTGGACCAAATTTAAACGGGTGTTGAGCGGTGAGCTCGACGGAAACCTCATCCACATAGACAATGCCATCTACGTACACCGTGGACCCTTCTTCCCACGCCTGGGCCGTTACCAAGACACTACGGGAGGCTTCACCCTTGACTCCGATCTGTGGACAGCCTTCGAGAAAGTGATGCCTATCGTGGACCAGCTGTTTACACCGGACGAGCGATCAGCTGTTCAGTTGGGCTGGGCTCGTGCCCTGAGTGAAGCGGCGGCAGAACCCAACGAACAAATTACCAAACCTAGCAATGAAGCGGAGGCAGACGACGATGCCATTGATTATCCGCCTAGACTGTCAGCCCAGTGACATGACCACCCGATCCTTTGATCTCACGGGGTTCTTCCTATAAATACGCGAGACAGTACACATCTTGTACCATTCACGTACTGATCATGACGGAGGCAGTACGGGCGTATCTCGGCTTGACCCCCGAGGTCTTCCTGCACGTCTATGCGGATAAGGTCGATATCATGGAGGAGGTAGGAGACATCTGTGATGCAGACCCTACACAACCGTGCCCGGCTCATATTCGTCTGTCCCGGGAGGGCTGGACCAAATTCAAACGGGTGTTGTCTGGTGAACTGGACGGCGATCTCATCCACTTGTGTCACGATGTGTACATCCGACGCGGCCCCTTCTTTGCTCAATTGGCTCGGCTAGATGGAGGTACAGTGCATTTTACCCTTCACCCTGTTCTATGGTCTGCATTGGAAGATGCCGTGGCAGATGTGGATCAAGGGCTTACGGAGGAAGAGCGGTCATCAGACGAGTTGGACTGGTTATTTACCATGGACAATGTGCTGGCAGAAGCCAACGAAGAAAATCAGAAAGAAACTCCGGCCCAAGATATGCCGTTATAAATAAACGATAGAGCCAGGGTCCATCATCATTTGTCACCATGAAGAGCTGGGAGAAGGTGTTGGATAACTTATACTACAGTCCCGACAGTCCGGCGGCCTATAGTGCATTGTCGGCTCTCTATCGAGCGGCCAAACCCCAGGGGATACAACGTGCCCAAGTCCGAGATTGGTTAAAAAAACAAGACACCTATACCTTACATCGATCTGTCCGTCGCCATTTTCTACGAAACCGGGTCATCGTGGGTGGTATAGATGCCCAGTGGCAAGCGGATTTGGTCGATATGAGCGCCTTTGCCAAACACAACGATGAGAATCGGTATATCTTGACGTGCATCGATATCCTGCCGAAGTATGCGTGGGTGGTACCCATCCGGACGAAAACGGGTGCGAATCTCATAGCGGCGTTCAAGGACATCTTCAAGACCGGGCGCAAACCCTTGTATTTGCAAACCGATAAAGGCACGGAATTCCTCAACAGACCGTTCCAACAGTTTCTGATAGCCCAGAAGGTGTTTTTCTTCCATACGTACAACAAGACCAAGGCTTCCGTTGTGGAAAGGTTCAACAGGACATTCAAAGGCCGCATTTATAAATATTTCACCTATAAGAAAACAAGGCGGTACATCGATGTTCTCCCGAAACTTGTGGGTGGATACAATCGAGCCTATCACCGGAGTATAGAGAGAGCCCCCATTACCGTCACCCAACGCAATGAAGCCCAAATCCGGCGTGTCTTGTACCCCAGGCAATCGCAGCGAACGCCGAAGGAGGTGTCAAGGTCAGGGACCCTGTACGGATCAGTAAAGTCAAAGGTCAATTTGAGAAAAGTTACTTGCCCAACTGGAGCGATGAGCACTTCCTGATTAAACGGCGCCTACCCCGACAGCAGCGAGTCTATGAACTGGAAGATCTTCAAGGGGAACCGTTGCTAGGGACGTTTTACGACACGGAATTACAGCCTGTCGTAAAAACAAAGCAAGACTACTACACGGTAGAGCAGATTTTGAAAACGGAACGCCGCCATGGCAAACTGTTTCATTTCGTCAAATGGCAAGGCTGGCCCAGTTCCTTCAATTCCTGGGTCGCGGCCAACCAGGTGAAACGACTATAAAGTCAGACACCACTACCATCATCCTTCATTCCACTTTCGACCATGAACACGGCGCTATGGACCAACAGCAGCTGCCTCTGAACACAGCGTCTCCCAAAACGCGCAAATCACAAGTGGGCTTTGTGGCCATAGTGCTAATCCTGCTGAGTGTGTTGTACGGAGGAGTGTTTTACGACGTAGCCTATCTCAGCACTCTACTTAACCAACTTAGAATTCCAGCCACCAGTCAAACCAGTCTACAGACCTTCGCTACACCAGTCAACCCCGTGATCGAAACGAGCCCAGTCATCACCACCACACCACGTGTACAAGCCACATCGAGCCCAACACCAAGTATACAGTCAACATCTACACCAAGTACACCCACTACGTCTCAAAACCCACCGGATTTCATCACTCACAGTGAACAGACAACGACGACCGACGTTGTACCCACCACCACCACTCCAGTTCCCTCGTACCAAATTTACAAGAGCGGGTTACCACGACAGCGCATACAGCTTAAACCATGGACCCTCGGTGGCAGCATCCCTTCACTTGCATCATCACGGGACCGACGGGCTCCGGCAAAACGCACTTCGTCAGGAAGCTCCTTCAACACGCCGATAGCATGATCACCCCACCCATTGCCCGAGTCGTGTGGTGTTATGGAGAATGGCAGGCAGCGTATGCAGCAATGCCCCATATCACGTTCGTGGAAGGCCTACCTAACCTGGCCGATTTGGAACCCGACACCTTGGTGGTTCTGGATGATCTCATGGCGGAGACGGATGCGCGCGTCACCCAACTCTTTACCAAAGGCAGCCATCATCGACGGCTCAGCATCATCTACATTGTGCAGAATGTGTTCAGTAAGAACAAAGAACATCGGAACATCAGCTTAAATGCCCACTATCTGGTGGTCTTCAAAAACCCGAGAGACACCACTCAACTGCTGCACCTGGCGAGACAGATGTATCCCGGCCGCACACCGTTTGCGTTGGAAGCCTTTAAAGATGCGACAACCGCTCAGCACGGGTATATGCTCTTCGACCTCAAGCAAGCCACCCCCGATCACCTTCGACTACGGACCGGAATCTTTCCCGGAGAGACCCACCACGTTTACATGCAAAAATAATGTAAACACACCCACAGTGGCTCCCTCAGCTGGGGTGTGTGTGTTTGATGATGGGGATAATAAAAAGAATTAATACCACATCATGGTTGACTTTGTCTCTGTTCGATATTCAGGAGGTAGCCCGCAAAAGGATAAAAAGAGCAGAGTTGTGGGTTCTAGCATTAGTTGTACATGATGTCTGCGCGAGTACGGAAGCTCGCCCCGACGCTCCGTGTATTGAAGACGGCCCCACCCGAGTTGGTCCGAACCATTGTACGCGGTGCGGACCCTGACCTTGTACGCTGTCTGTGTGAGATAGGGTACAACCTGTTAAAAGGCAACGTACCACTGACTCCGGCTCAGAAGACCAAGCTGAGCAAGCATAAGACAGGTCTCCGAACCCTAGTCCAGAAGCGAGTCTCTCAAACACAAAAGAAAAAGGTGTTACAGAAAGGTGGCTTTCTCGGGGCCATCTTAGCACCGTTGGCCGCTTCCGTGTTGGGTCCAGTATTGGGTGGACTCTTCGGCCGACAATGAACCACACGAAAAAAATGGTCCTCGTCGAACCACGGCTCCTTCAAAACCTCCAATCGCCCTACCCTGTTCCACCTACGGTGAAGACCATAAACACCCTCGATGAAGAGATGCAACAGATCTTACAAAGACCGGGGTTAAGCGACAGTGAGAAAGTACAACGGTACAATGAGACCCTTCAACGGTACATGACGTTCATGGACCAATACAAAACCCTCTCTACCCCACCACCACCACCAGGACCACCACCACCACGCGACACACCGCCGACCTCAGCACAGCTCCAACAGCCGCCATTACCAGGGGTACCACCCACAGCCCCACAGTGGGTGGAAGACGAAGTGCTGAAGAGTGTACCTGCATCGTTCAAGAAACAAGCTGGCCTAGTATTACAACGGATGAAACAGAATCCTAACATGACTTGGAATGATAAAGGCGAACTCCTGGTACAGAATCAGGTGGTCCTCGGGACCCACATGACGGATTTAGTGAATGACCTGATGCGTCAACGCAGGTCGCACACGGATCCTCGAGGATGGGAGGTCTTCGCTCAAGGCTTGAAAGACATGCATGCACCACAGGAATTGGTGGGGAACCCCCACCGCTGGGCCTTTATGCAGCGGACCCAGCAATCGCCGAGTGGCCCACTACCTTCTTGGAAAGCCGAATGGGAACCGGAGTCACCCCCCAAAACACCACCACAACGGGCACCTTCTTTTGAGGCCTTTAGAAAACCATCCTTGATCAGGACACCCCACATCTCCAGAGCCGTGACACGTAGCAAGTCACCGCGACGAACACGACACCGGACACAACCGCCCAAGGCCTGGAACACCTATTAAAACCAACAGCAGCAGCAGGACAGCTCAGTCGCCATGTTTTACCTCACCCTACCCAGTAACAGTTCGCTGGATGTGTTTCCTGACAACACCTTGGCCAAGTACGTCACCCAGTTACCGCAACCGTTGCATTTACCTGGACGATGGGAATGTGGCCTCGTGGATATCCAATATCCTTACTCGTGGTACAACGTGCGAGCCAATGAAGTGTGGTACGAGGTGGCCTACGAAGGCAAAAACACCCGACTCACCCTCCCCGAAGGCCAATACGATACCCCCAAGGAGTTCATACAGGGACTGACAAGACTGTTGCATTATAAGGCTCTACGGGAGGTCACGAATGTTTCAAAACCCATCAAATCCTTTCCCTTCAAGAATCACGTGGACTTCGATTACAACGCACACAACGACAAGGCACAGATCCTTCTCACCGCCAACGTGAGTGTCGTACTGAGTCCTATCCTACAGCAAATGCTGGGTCTCGCTCACCCGACCTACTTGGGTCCATCCGAGGACCATGGCCACATCCCGATGGATATAAAGTCAGGTATGTACGGACTCGACAACCACATCGTGGGCGATATCAACACACCTCTGTTACGGGTGGTCCCCATTAAAAAAACGTATGGAGATCAAATCACCCACAGTTTCACCCACATGCTCTACCTGCCCGTACGACAAACCGACATCAAGACTATCACGGTGGATATAAGAGATGACACGGGACGACCGGTGGCATTCGAACGAGGAAAAGTGGTGCTGACACTTCATTTTCGACAAGCACGTGCTCCCCACTTTGCATAATGAAAGTACCTTACGAGTGCGATGCACGCAGCTATGGACTATTATGCCCAACAGGCCGGGGTGGCTTTCCTGTCTTTAGCGGTGCACGCATGCAACGAGGACATGGGCTGGGGCACATACTCGGGAGCATCGTCAAAACGTTCCTGCCCTTGGTGACGCGTGGGGTAAAAGCAATCGGCAAACAAGCGGTACGCAGTGGACTGCAAGTGGCCGGTGATGTCTTGGGTGGCATGGCACCCAAAGAAGCCTTGAAACGGCGGGCCAAAGAAGCGGGAGGCGTCTTGGTGGCCAAAGCACAACGCACCGTAGGGAATAAAAGAGCTGCCCCACCGAGACCACGCGCCAGTCGACGACCGACCCAGCGACGACGCACATCGAAGACCCAGGATATCTTTTCTTAAACATGTCCTTGATCCACGCAGAGTCCTGCCCCTCCACCAACAGTGAATTTGATTTGTGGACCGTCCCGCCTACACAGACCAGTGCCGAACAAGGATTATGGGTGGAGCATCTCCCGCTCTCCAGCATCAACGAAACAGGGCCCATCGAGTTCAACATCAGTAATGCGGATACGGCCTATGTGGATTTAGCCCATACATACTTGTGTGTGAAAGCCAAGGTCTTCAATGGGGATGGCTCCAGAATCATCCAAGCTGCAACGGTGGGCCCGACGAACCTCTGGCTGCACTCGATGTTTCAACAGGTGGATATTTTTCTCAGCGACAAACTTATCAGTGACTCGACCAACACGTACCCCTATCGAGCCTACATCGAGACGCTGTTGTCGTATGGACGAGAGGCTAATCAATCTCAGCTGACAGCCGCTTTATTCTACCAGGACACAGCCGAGCACATGAGCACGGTGGACAATGAAGGATATAACAAACGGAAGGCTTTCACCGCCAACGGCGCCTCGGTGGATGTCATGGGTCGACTGCACGCAGACATTTTCATGCAAGACCGGTACCTCTTGAACAAGATCCCCATCAAAATCCGACTGATACGGGCGCCTCCGACCTTCGCCTTGATGGCCACTGACGTATACGGACGTACAGCCGACTATAAGATTGTCATCCAAGACGCAGTCCTGTATGTCCGAAAAGTGAAACCGAATCCAGCCGTTCAACTGGGACGCCTCAAAGCCTTGGAAACAAAACCAGCCCGGTACCCTATCCGACGTGTACAAACCAAAGTTTTCGCTGCGCCTGTTGGAAATATGAGCACCAACAAAGAAAACCTGTTCCTGGGGGAACTACCCAAGCGATTGATCCTGGCCTGTGTGGAAAATACCAGTTTCAGCGGATCCTACCCAGAGAATCCGTTTGACTTTAAACATTTCGGCATCAATTTTGTGGCCCTGCATGTGGATGGACAACAGGTCCCGGCCACGGCCATAACACCGAACTTTGGGCGCAGGAATTTCATTCGAGCCTATCAGAGCCTGTTTACAGCCACCGGTCAAATCGACCAGGACGAAGGGAATATGATCAGTCGGTAGGACTACGCGAACGGATACACGTTGTTCTGTTTCGATCTGACCCCCACCTTAGAGAACGACCATCAGCTGGCCCTGGCCAAGCAAGGCAATTTCAGGTTGGAAATCCACTTTGCACGAGCCCTCGGGACCACCGTCAATGTGATCTGCTACGCCGAGTTTGACAACATCATTCAAGTGGACAAGGCGCGCAACGTCCTGTGTGACTTTTCCACCTAACATGGATACAGACCAGATAACCACCGTGCTGGAGAATGACCCAGGGACACGTATGGTCTTTCAAGGGGTGTTTGCCCGAGATGTGTTTTCCATTAGACCGTGTGTATCCTGCTGCTTACGTTCTCAACACGGACCCGATGGATCGCCCCGGTGAACATTGGGTGGCCGTGTACTTGACAGAACAGCAGGGCAAATACTTTGACCCGTACGGCCTGCCACCCCTCCATCCCGATTTAACAGACTTCATGGATCAAGGCACAGAGACGTGGTGTTGGAACAGTGAAACGTTGCAAAGCCTGACCAGTAGCGTGTGCGGACAATATTGCTTGTTTTACCTGTACCATCGATGCCGGGGAAGTACTTTATCTACCATCGTACAGATGTTTGACGAATACCCCAGGACCGAGGACCGAGCTGTACTCGTATATGACTGGGCCGCCCATCATTTCAATGTACACGCCCCGTTCTGGGCTTAAGCTCTTTCAATGTACAAGCCCCCTATTCTGGGCTTAAGTTTACAAGCCCCCTGTTCTGGGCTTAAGTTTTTTCACGTAAAGCCCCCTGTTCTGGGCTTCAGTTTTCACGTGGTTGTTCTCACGTTGTTGTTGTTCACTGAATAAAAAAATGAGATCTCACCAAAAAACCCTGTCTTGTGTGTTTTCTATATGAGCATAGTGCATGGAGGCTATAACAGACATGTGGTGATTCGGTCAATGAATGGACTGAGAAATATAGCCAATCAGTGGCCTAGGATGGGGCCAAATGTAAGCCATCAATATTACGAGCGGGCATTCCAACATTTGACGAGGAGTTACAAGTTACAAGAGCCACAGGTGAAGTGAGAAACAAAATGAGATCTCACCAAAAAAACCTTGTCTTGTGTGTGTTTTCTATATGAGCATAATGCATGAAGGCTATAACAGACATGTGGGGATTCGGTGAAACTGGCTTTGAACACCGTTGAGAAAGTAGCCAATCAGTGGCCTAGGATAATCCGAAATTCACCCGCGCAGTTCCGGTGATGCCGCGCACTTCCGGATAACCCGCGCGCGCGCGCTGCGGCTGGGGCGGGGCGGGGCGGGCCGGGCCGGGCCGGGCCGGGCCGGGGAAAACCCGGATGTTGAAAATCCGAACCCTACGTCTAAGGGAAAATTGGAACTCTTCTGTGTTCGGAGGTAGTTTTAGTGAAATCGGAAGTGACGTCACACACTTGGGCAGAACCCACCACAATGAATGACCCGGATGTAAACAAGTCCCCGGATGAATGAACAGGTCAGTACATGCATTCCTATCATTCAAATGACCTTGAACTATCACGTGACCTCTCCGTGATGGAAAAAACCCAGAACCAAGTGAGTACATGCATCCCATACCCAGGTCACGCCCGATTCACGCGGAAGTGACGTCATACACCTGCGCACTCCCCATGATGGAAACCCCCAGAACCAAGTCAGTACATGCATACAGTCAGACGAGGTCAAAATACTCGCTTCTGTCAAAGGTCACGATATGCAAATTTTTGGGGTCAAAGGTCAATGGTAGTGAATATACGCACTCTATACTGGAGGTCAAAGGTCAATGGGAGTCAATATACGCCCTTGATAGGGGTTTTGCCCTAGTTTAGGGGTAAAGTCCGTGTTCCGTTTTTATATTTTTTCTGGAGAAACTTTTACATGCACCCACCCATGCACCCAGGCCCCGATAATCCCGGGGACCGATATGACCCCTTTTGGATAGGGTTGATAGGTGTTTTCCCCTAGTTTAGAGATAAAGTCCGTGTTCCGCCTTTCATATTTTCGGGACAAATCCTAATTTTACATACACCCACTCCAGGCAGAACCCGATAAGCCAGGGACCGATATTAGCCCTTTGGGATAGAGTTGATAGAGGTTTTTGCCTATTTTAGAGGTAAAGTCCGTGTTCCGTTTTTTATATTTTCGAGACAAATCCTCATTTTACATACACCCACCCATGACTTGCAAAATCCTTCCGTAGGGACCCCAAGTCCCCGACTCAAATGAATGGACGGCATACAAGTCCGTATATGCACTCCTAATCACGTGACCGCCGCATGATGAAAAAACCCCAGAACCAAGTCCGTACATCCCATACAGTCATACCCAGGTCACGCCCGATTCAGGCAGACCGGAAGTGGCGTCATACACCTGCGCACTCCCCGTGATGGAAAAAACCCAGACACAAGTCAATACATGCATTCAGTGCAACAATGTTGCAATTCGGGGAGCCAGGTGTTCGGCACGTGACAACCCCAGCCCAAGCAGACGACAGCGAAATTCTGGCGAGAAAACCCCCACAGACAGGTCAGTACATGGCCTATCATGTTCCCACGGACCTCACCGAAAAGACACGGACGTACCCTTCGCACCTCACCGACAAAACACGAAGATGAACGACATTGTAGGGAAAAACTCCACAGGCAGGTCAGCACATGTCCTATCAGGTTCACAGGTGACGCCCCATTCACCCAGACCGGAAGTGACGTCATACACATGCGCACGTGATGGAAAACCCCCAACCCTAACATGTCTAAACATGATCCAAGGTCAAAGACAAGATGAAAGGATACAGGTCAACTCAAGTGCACCCATTGACCTTTGACCTCTGTCACGTGATATGCAAATTTCTGAGGTCAAAGGTCAATGCGAGGGTTGATGCTGTCTATATACTACTTACACACAACCAAGTTTTTCTTGTCCAATTCTCCTGTATCCCGGTGAACGACTGACAACAATTTTCTACTAATTCTCCAGTTGTCCAATTTCTTAGATCGTATGCACGAGTAACCAGATTTAGTTGCTGGCAGCACTCGGTCAATATCCGCGTTTACGCTTGTATAGAATGATGTCGCCGCCTTTTGCAGCCGAGAACTATATACTGTTATACTGGGACCTGTTATACTGAATTTGGTTTTCATTGTACACGCCATATGAAAAGTAGTTCCCGATATTGAAAGGCCGCGATATGATTCTTTTGGAGATTTGATATTGTGGTCAACTGGACAAGGAAAACTTGGTGGTATGTACCAGGCAGATATCTTGACGTGAATCTCATGGAAGCGGGATTATTCACCAGGGAGACAGGTACTGCCTACAGCAGCGTTTGAGTGTCTTATATATTGGTGAAGTACGCCTTATATAAGGGCCAAGACTGTATGTTGAGCAGCTGATCAGAATTAGAGGTTACATACGTTCGACCCTTCATCGCGAATACCATTGTCTAGCTTTTAAACAGCGAATGCAAATGGAGAGGGATGGGAGAGAGGGAGAGAGAATTAATGTTTAACGTCGCATTCGGAGAGGGATGGGTCTGGTATCGAGGGTGGTTTGGCCAAGAAGTGAAAAACTCTTTTGTATACGCATACATCAGCTACAGTTTAAACGCATGTTCATAATTCAACATGTTAACTTTTAGACACACACCTATAAACATACCAGTTATATGAGCTTCACCATGTTCAGGCTTTAGGTTGTCTATGATAGAGTTTGTGTTTAAAGCCTAAACATGTTGAAGCTGCAACAAATTCGATTTTGCGTTCAGGGAATTGTGCAATATATTTTAATAATTAATTTACGGTGTAAGCTGAAGTTTTTTTTTTATAAATTCACTCATCCAGATGTGGTCACAATTTTGGTTTGCGAAAACTAGTGTAAAACACCATCCTTTTTTCATCCCATTTTTCAATGTGAATTTTATTAAGGCCTTAATTAACTTAAATGCCAAATGCAAGGTTTTCGGATTGTTTTATTTATATTTTTCATGGGTTAAATAAAGATACAAATATCGAGTTATCAAATTCGTTTTCTTTCATTTTAAGTGTTCAAACTGCTAGAAGGTTTTGAAAAGTTGATACCCCAAGCCCCTGCAGCTGAATTCGAGCTATGAAACAGTCATCGTCGAGAAGACAGAATATTTCATCGAAGTAAACTAGCTGATATTTTCGTCATTAATGAAACCATAGCAATATCAACAGGACATTATGAAAACGTCTACATTCAACATTATTTCCCCAAATACACTGCAAAAAATGAAACTATTGCTCATGCTGCTACCACAGGATCATCGAAGAAAATGGAACGATAATATATTTTATTTAAGAGCAATAGTATCAATGTACGACCGATTAGCGAGAGTATACGGATAGCATCAGTGCGAGGGTTAGTGTACGGGTTACCATCAGTGTACGGGTTAGCATCAGTGCACGGGCTAGCCTCAGTCTACGGGTTAGCATCAGTATACGGGTTAGCCTCAGTGTACAGGTTAGCATCAGTGTATGAGCTGGCATCAGTGTACAAGTTAGCATCAGTGTACGGGTTAGCATAAGTGTACAGGTTAGCATCAGTATACGTGTTAGCGTCAGTATATGGGTTAGCATCAGTATACGTGTTAGCATCAGTATACGGGTTAGCATCAGTGTACAGGTTAACATCAGTGTACGAGTTAGCATCAGTGTACGGGTTAGTATCAGTGTACAGTTTAGCATCAGGTTACGGGTTAGAATGAGTGTACAGGTTGGCGTCAGTACACGGGTTCGTCCCCCGGTTAGCATCAGTATATACGTGTTTCAACTGGACGACTCTAACAAGTGAAACGCTATTTCGAACTTCATTTGAGAACTTGATATTGACAACAAAAAAACTGGGTTTTTTCCCAGTTATAAGTTTTAACTGTCACCATGTTTAGACACATGTATATGTGTAAGTAGTAGTTAAAAGCTAAAAAAGGTCACATTGGCCTCTTTGCACTTAAACTTGAGGGATAACTCTTGATTCCCGTGGAGCGTCCGACAGGGGGCGCCACCAGCTCAAGGTTATAGATTGCATCAGCATTGGCTGTGTGCCAAGTTTTGACCACTATAGGTCTGGCAACCTTTGACCTTGTATTCCTCCGCGGTGAGGCGGTCATGTCTGGTGGTGATGCGGTCGCGGGAAAAAAGCTTCCGCGGAGAAAAAGTAGTCCCGAGACATCAAATACGCTGCATGGTCCGATTGGGTCGAGTGAGGTATCAAAGTGAAGCATTCGTGAAGGGGCATCTGATGGGCTGGGTGTGGGGTTGAAATAGCGTCATTCTGCGCATGCGCGGTGGACAAAGGGCGCTATCAGTGTGGAAATAGACGTTTTGGGGTCTAGGTGGGCCACTAATGGTCCGATGGAGTCGTATGAGGTATCAATGTGAAGCCTATGTAAGGGGGCCTCTGACTGGACTAGCAGCTCGGGCGTTGTCACCATTCTGCGCATGCGCAGACAGGGAGTTGTGGGAAAAGGGTATGGAAATAGACGTTTTGGGGTCTAGGTGGGCCCCTAATGGACCGATGGAGTCGTTTGAGGTATCAATGTGAAGCCTATGTGAGGGGGCATCTGATTGGACTAGTGGCTCGGGCGTTGTGACCATTCTGCGCATGGGCAGACAGGGAATTGTGGGAAAAGGGTATGGAAATAGACGTTTTGGGGTCTAGGTGGGCCACTAATGGTCCGATGGAGTCGTATGAGGTATCAATGTGAAGCCTATGTGAGGGGGCATCTGACTGGTCTAGTGGTTCGGGCGTTGTCACCATTCTGCGCATGCGCAGACAGGGAATTGTGGGAAAGGGGTATGGAAATAGACGTTTTGGGATCTAGGGGAGCCCCTAATGGGCCGATGGAGTCGTATGGGGTATCATTGTGAAGCCTATGTGAGGGGGCATCTGACTGGACTAGTGAATCGGGTGTTGTCACCATTCTGCGCATGCGCAGACAGGGAATTGTGGGAAAAGGGTATGGAAATAGACGTTTTGGGATCTAGGGGAGCCCCTAATGGGCTGATGGAGTCGAGTGTGGTATCAGTGTGAAGCCTATGTGAGGGGGCATCCGCCTGGACTAGTGGTTTGGTCGTTGTCAACATTCTGCGCATGCGCAGACAGGGAGTTGTGGGAAAAGGGTATGGAGATAGACGTTTTGGGATCTAGGTAAGCCCCTAGTGGGCCGATTGGGTCAACTGAGGTATCAATGTGAAGCATATGTGAGGGGGCATCTGGCTGGACTAGTGTCTCGGTTGTTGTCAACATTCTGCGCATGCGCAGACAGGGAATTGTGGGAAAAGGGTATGGAAATAGACGTTTTGGGGTCTAGGTGGGCCACTCGTGGTCCTATTGAGTCGTATGAGGTATCCATGTGAAGCATTCGTGAAGGCGCCTCCGACGGGGTGGGGCCGATATGGCCCACTAGTGGTCCAAATGGGTTGTGGGAGGTGTCAACGTGAAGCTTTTGTGGGATAGAGTCAGTCTGCGCATGCGCAGTTGGGTGTAGTAAGTAAAGTGGCCATTTTGGGGAAGTGAAGGCAGGTATTTGGTGTAGAGATGGAGCACTATTGCTCCGAATGCGTCGTGTGGGGTGTCATTTTGCAGCTCTCGGGGTGTAGACTCCGATTTGAAGGATGTCCACTCCATCTGTGACGTCATCGGTGACGTCATCAGTAGGAGTAGTAGCCACAGTGGGCATTTTGGGGATGTGAAGCTGTACACTGAGGCTGGGGATCTCAGAGCTCGGAAATGACGTCATCGCAGGCATGCGCGTGTACCTGTGCTGCACCCGCACCCTGGTGTACCCTATTTCCTACGGGTTATAGGGTACAGGGTGCAGCACAGGTACACGCGCATGCCTGCGATGACGTCATTTCCGATCTCTGAGCTCCACAAGCTTTGAGCTCCGAGAGCTCCGATCCAAGAGCTCTGCCACACGGGGGCTACCACCACCACCGGGCGTTGACGCCCGTCAACGCCCTTTGGTGGCGTTGGTGGTGGCGTTGGTGGTGGGTGGTGGTGTGTGGTGGTTGTGTTGTTGGTGTTGGTGATGGTGTGTGGTGGTGTTGGTAGTGTCTGTAAATATAGGAATGAACATGTGTCCCTCATCAGTCCATGTGAATGACGGACTAGACGCTTGTAATTGCTACAAGATGCTACACATTCGGACCAAGGATGGTCCATTTCTACCCCAAAACACCTTCCTTCACACCCCCAAAATGCCCACTTTGGCTACTACTCCTACTGATGACGTCACCGATGACGTCACAAATGGAGTGGAAATCTTTGAAATCGGGGTCTACACCCCGAGAGCTACAAAATGACACCCCTCACGACGCATTCGGAGCAATAGTGCTCCATCTCTACACCAAATACCTGCCTTCACTTCCCCAAAATGGCCACTTTACTTACTACACCCAACTGCGCATGCGCAGACTGACGCGACGTGCAGTAAAAAACACGCCATTCTGACTCTATCCCATAAAAGCTTCAATTTGACACCTCCCACAACCCGTTTGGACCACTAGTGGGCCATATCGGCCCCAAAATGTCTATTTCCATACCACCGCCTGCCTGCGCATGCGCAGAATGACGATATTCCCACCCCAAATCCACCCAGTCGGATGCTCCCTCACGTGTGCTTCCCATTGATACCTCACTTGATTCCATCGGACCAATAGTGGCCCACCTAAACCCCAAAACGTCTATTTCCATTTCCTTTTCCCACAATTCCCTGTCTGCGCATGCGCGGAATGTTGAACACGGACGATACACTAGTCCAGGCAGATGCTCCTTCACGACTGCTTTACATTGATACCTCATACAACGCCATCGGCCCATTAGGGGCTCACCTAGATCCCAAAACGTCTATTTTCATACACTTGGTCTACTGCGCATGCGCAGAATGACGTCAGTTCCACGTGTCGCCCACTCCGTCGGATGCGCCTTCACGAATGCTTCACATGGATACCTCATACGACTCAATAGGACCAGGAGTGGCCCACCTAGACCCCAAAACGTCTATTTCCATACCCTTTTCCCACAATTCCCTGTCTGCGCATGCGCAGAATGTTGTCAACAACCGAGACACTAGTCCAGCCAGATGCCTCCTCACATATGCTTCACATTGATACCTCACTTGACCCAATCGGCCCACTAGGGGCTTACCTAGATCCCAAAACGTCTATCTCCATACCCTTTTCCCACAATTCCCTGTCTGCGCATGCGCAGACTGGTGACAACGGCCGAGCCACTAGTCCAGACGGATGCTCCCTCATGGGTGCTGCACACGGATACCTCACTCGACCCAATCGGCCCACTAGGGGCTTACCTAGATCCAAAAACGTCTATTTCCATACCCTTTTCCCACAATTCTCTGTCTGCGCATGGGCAGACTGGTGACAACGGCCGAGACACTAGTCCAGCCGGATGCCCCCTCATGTGTGCTTCACAATGAAACCTCACTCGACCCAATCGGCCCACTAGGGGCTTACCTAGATCCCAAAACGTCTATCTCCATACCCTTTTCCCACAATTCCCTGTCTGCGCATGCGCAGAATGTTGACAACGACCAAGCCACTAGTCCAGGCGGATGCCCCCTCACATAGGTTTCACACTGATACCGCACTCGACTCCATCGGCCCATTAGGGGCTCCCCTAGATCCCAAAACGTCTATTTCCATACCCTTTTCCCACAATTCCCTGTCTGCGCAAGCGCAGAATGGTGACAACACCCGTGCCACTAGTCCAGTCAGATACCCCCTCACATAGGCTTCACATTGATACCCCATACGACTCCATCGGCCCATTAGGGGCTCCCCTAGATCCCAAAACGTCTATCTCCATACCCTCTCCCCACAATTCCCTGTCTGCGCATGCGCAGAATGGTGACAACGCCTGAGCCACTAGTCCAGTCAGATGCCCCCTCACATAGGCTTCACATTGATACCCCATACGACTCCATCGGCCCATTAGGGGCTCCCCTAGATCCCAAAACGTCTATTTCCATACCCTTTTCCCACAATTCCCTGTCTGCGCATGCGCAGAATGGTGACAACGCCTGAGCCACTAGTCCAGTCAGATGCCCCCTCACATAGGCTTCACATTGATACCTCATACGACTCCATCGGCCCATTAGGGGCTCCCCTAGATCCCAAAACGTCTATTTCAATACCCTTTTCCCACAATTCCCTGTCTGCGCGTGCGCAGAATGGTGACAACACCCGATCCACTAGTCCAGTCAGATGCCCCCTCACATAGGCTTCACATTGATACCTCATACGACTCAATCGGACCATTAGTGGGCCACCTAGACCCCCAAACGTCTATTTCCATACCCGTTTCCCACAATTCCCTTTCTGCGCATGGGCAGAATGGTGACAACGCCCGAGCCACTAGTCCAGTCAGATGTCCTTCACATAGGCTTCACATTGATACCTCATACGACTCCATCGGCCCATTAGGGGCCCACCTAGACCCCAAAACGTCTATTTCCATACCCTTTTCCCACAATTTCCTGTCTGCGCATGCGCAGAATGGTGACGACGCCCGAGCCAGTAGTCCAGTCAGATGCCCCCTCACTTAGGCTTCACATTGATACCTCATACGACTCCATCGGACCATTAGTGGCCCACCTAGACCCCAAAACGTCTATTTCCATACCCTTTGTCCACCGCGCATGCGCAGAATGACGCTATTTCAACCCCACACCCAGCCCATCAGATGCCCCTTGACGAATGCTTCACTTTGATACCCCACTCGACCCAATCGGACCATGCAGCGTATTTGAAGTCTGGGGACTACTTTTTCTCCGCGGAAGCTTTTTTCCGCGACCGCATCACCACCAGACATGACCGCATCACCGCGGAGGAATACAAGGTCAAAGGTTGCCAGACCTATAGTGGTCAAAACTTGGCACACAGCCAATGCTGATGCAATCTATAACCTTGAGCTGGTGGCGCCCCCTGTCGGACGCTCCACGGGAATCAAGAGTTATCCCTCAAGTTTAAGTGCAAAGAGGCCAATGTGACCTTTTTTAGCTTTTAACTACTACTGTATTTGATGAAAAGATTTAAAAGATATATACAATATGCCCCGAGGATAATACCGTTTACATAATTAACGCGGACACCTAAGAGTTCCACTGCAGTGAGATAATGTACATTTTGGGCTGTCACGACAGACTGACCTGACATATGTCACACAATGTGCACACAACCTGTTTACACTGATGATACGGGAAAACCAGATTAAGGATTTATTAAGCAACACTTGACAAAAAAATTAGCATAACCTGTCTCAGGCTTGACTTTCACCTAATTTGAAATAGGGGTTTATCAGCTATCATGCCATTTGCAGACACTAAGGTTCATATACAGAGCAGGTGGGAGCACATACACATACAAACATGCACACAAACATAGATATTTGATTTGGAATGTTGAATTCGAGATTTAATATAAGAAGCTATTTACGCCAAAACATACCTTTGAGTTTTTTGTTCCTGAAAAGCAAAACAAAAATATTCTTTTTTGCCCAAATGACG
This sequence comes from Hanleya hanleyi, assembly GCA_036873755.1. NCBI lineage: Eukaryota > Metazoa > Mollusca > Polyplacophora > Lepidopleurida > Hanleyidae > Hanleya > Hanleya hanleyi. The sequence continues at coordinate 17,194 of JAVTVY010015127.1, read as the reverse complement.
GGCATGTCATACATCAACCAATGTTTAGCTATGCCCTGATATTATCACGAACGAATCCATGCAGAAAATTGCCAACTCTAGACAGGCGCCATTGATATGGCTCGCTGACTTTTATATTAGTAATTAGTAAGTTTAAGATAATACCAGGATATAATTAAATATGAAATTTTTAATTCTGACGAGGATTGTGTGTGCGTGAGAGAAAATGTTAGAAATAAGAGAAGAAATTGGTTGGAGACAATTGACTATCTATAGGTGTTAGAATGAGAGAACCAGTGACTGGACATCGTTATTACACCGTAATGATTCCCTCGGCTGCATCATTCTACATAGTTTAATAAAAGTTTATCAATACTATTATGTGATATTCCTAATTACTAAACGTACTGTGAATGGCCTTATATTCAGGATTGCAGTTTAAATCCAGTCGAATATTGGGAATTAAGGCAGGCAGGAAATGTAAGTTATTATCATGCTAAGCAGTTAATTCACTTGCTCTGTTTACACACATCTCCAACAGTATGAAAATGTTTCCTCCAGTGATGCTTAGGAATGGATATTCGTGGAAGAAATGTTGACGACGTTCGTGCTTTTCAAAGTTACATTATGTCTGTATAGATGTAATAAATTAACCACAATTTAGAAGCTACTATGTGGACATGTAAGGCTACCTTTTAACGAGTGCTCGGGAAGTCACACAGATAAAGACTATATATGAACTCACTGGCAGAGATAATATGCATATGTATTTAGCGGCATGGGGGCATTGTTCCTAAAAGTATTGCAGGTTAATAAATCTCTCAATGAAGACGAAATAGACCAATATACCGATATGTGCCAGCTCACCCATGTTCTTTATGGTCTGTTATCATTGGGAATGGCATCTACGAGACCAGACGTGGACATCGACCGCATCCTATACTGTCATATCTAACTGTACCGGTGATTGAGACGAGTTAAGATAACCTTTATATGTAGAAACAGACGCACAGACGTCTTGTTTGTAGAATTTTAATCGTAGAGAGTAGAGTAGAGGTAAAATACTGCAATTACAGAACTATCAAAACAAAATGCAGTACATCAGCTCCAAACATTGCTTTAATCAAAGATATTCTTCCATTGATTCCATTTCCAGGCTTCACATTGATACCCCATACGACTCCATCGGCCCATTAGGGGCTCCCCTAGATCCCAAAACGTCTATTTCCATACCCTTTTCCCACAATTCCCTGTCTGCGCGTGCGCAGAATGGTGACAACACCCGATCCACTAGTCCAGTCAGATGCCCCCTCACATAGGCTTCACATTGATACCTCATACGACTCAATCGGACCATTAGTGGGCCACCTAGACCCCCAAACGTCTATTTCCATACCCGTTTCCCACAATTCCCTTTCTGCGCATGGGCAGAATGGTGACAACGCCCGAGCCACTAGTCCAGTCAGATGTCCTTCACATAGGCTTCACATTGATACCTCATACGACTCCATCGGCCCATTAGGGGCCCACCTAGACCCCAAAACGTCTATTTCCATACCCTTTTCCCACAATTTCCTGTCTGCGCATGCGCAGAATGGTGACGACGCCCGAGCCAGTAGTCCAGTCAGATGCCCCCTCACTTAAGCTTCACATTGATACCTCATACGACTCCATCGGACCATTAGTGGCCCACCTAGACCCCAAAACGTCTATTTCCATACCCTTTGTCCACCGCGCATGCGCAGAATGACGCTATTTCAACCCCACACCCAACCCATCAGATGCCTCTTGACGAATGCTTCACTTTGATACCCCACTCGACCCAATCGGACCATGCAGCGTATTTGAAGTCTGGGGACTACTTTTTCTCCGCGGAAGCTTTTTTCCGCGACCGCATCACCACCAGACATGACCGCATCACCGCGGAGGAATACAAGGTCAAAGGTTGCCAGACCTATAGTGGTCAAAACTTGGCACACAGCCAATGCTGATGCAATCTATAACCTTGAGCTGGTGGCGCCCCCTGTCGGACGCTCCACGGGAATCAAGAGTTATCCCTCAAGTGCAAAGAGGCCAATGTGACCTTTTTTAGCTTTTAACTACTACTTGTGTATTTGATGAAAAGATTTAAAAGATATATACAATATGCCCCGAGGATAATACCGTTTACATAATTAACGCGGACACCTAAGAGTTCCACTGCAGTGAGATAATGTACATTTTGGGCTGTCACGACAGACTGACCTGACATATGTCACACAATGTGCACACAACCTGTTTACACTGATGATACGGGAAAACCAGATTAAGGATTTATTAAGCAACACTTGACAAAAAAATTAGCATAACCTGTCTCAGGCTTGACTTTCACCTAATTTGAAATAGGGGTTTATCAGCTATCATGCCATTTGCAGACACTAAGGTTCATATACAGAGCAGGTGGGAGCACATACACATACAAACATACACACAAACATAGATATTTGATTTGGAATGTTGAATTCGAGATTTAATATAAGAAGCTATTTACGCCAAAACATACCTTTGAGTTTTTTGTTCCTGAAAAGCAAAACAAAAATATTCTTTTTTGCCCAAATGACGGGCATGTCATACATCAACCAATGTTTAGCTAGGCCCTGATATTATCACGAACGAATCCATGCAGAAAATTGCCAACTCTAGACAGGCGCCATTGATATGGCTCGCTGACTTTTATATTAGTAATTAGTAAGTTTAAGATAATACCAGGATATAATTAAATATGAAATTTTTAATTCTGACGAGGATTGTGTGTGCGTGAGAGAAAATGTTAGAAATAAGAGAAGAAATTGGTTGGAGACAATTGACTATCTATAGGTGTTAGAATGAGAGAACCAGTGACTGGACATCGTTATTACACCGTAATGATTCCCTCAGCGGCATCATTCTACATAGTTTAATAAAAGTTTATCAATACTATTATGTGATATTCCTAATTACTAAACGTACTGTGAATGGCCTTATATTCAGGATTGCAGTTTAAATCCAGTCGAATATTGGGAATTAAGGCAGGCAGGAAATGTAAGTTATTATCATGCTAAGCAGTTAATTCACTTGCTCTGTTTACACACATCTCCAACAGTATGAAAATGTTTCCTCCAGTGATGCTTAGGAATGGATATTCGTGGAAGAAATGTTGACGACGTTCGTGCTTTTCAAAGTTACATTATGTCTGTATAGATGTAATAAATTAACCACAATTTAGAAGCTACTATGTGGACATGTAAGGCTACCTTTTAACGAGTGCTCGGGAAGTCACACAGATAAAGACTATATATGAACTCACTGGCAGAGATAATATGCATATGTATTTAGCGGCATGGGGGCATTGTTCCTAAAAGTATTGCAGGTTAATAAATCTCTCAATGAAGACGAAATAGACCAATATACCGATATGTGCCAGCTCACCCATGTTCTTTATGGTCTGTTATCATTGGGAATGGCATCTACGAGACCAGACGTGGACATCGACCGCATCCTATACTGTCATATCTAACTGTACCGGTGATTGAGACGAGTTAAGATAACCTTTATATGTAGAAACAGACGCACAGACGTCTTGTTTGTAGAATTTTAATCGTAGAGAGTAGAGTAGAGGTAAAATACTGCAATTACAGAACTATCAAAACAAAATGCAGTACATCAGCTCCAAACATTGCTTTAATCAAAGATATTCTTCCATGTTGGTTGAATTCACTGTATGCGTCAGGCCTGTATAAAAAGGTTTGAAACTAAATACCATACAGCGACGATAAGACAGGAATGTAAGTCAACAATGCCTCAATGTCCTGCAAGTTTCATAATAAACCCTGCCATGAATGACGGACTACATTTCTAAAAATGCACCAATATAACATTGCAGAACATCGGAATGCGAGTGTATATTCCTAAGTGATATTAAGGTGGGAGAGATTATTCTCAACATTTGGTGGAAAAATAGTGCCATAAGAAATATGATGAAACTTGATTAAATATAGGTCTAAACTACTATCTAAACAATAATCCCCGCATTTATAAACAATCTCGATTCGACAAATCTTGCAGAAACGGTCAATACTTTGTCTAATGGAAAGAATCCCCTTCCCGCGAAAACGCACATATTGCTTATGACAGATTTGATAAACTGACCGTCACTGTCACAAAGTTCACTTCAAAACACATTCGAGGTAATTGTTCTGATTGTCAGACTCATAACATAATGTCGGTCCCTCGAACTTACACGAAATAGAAATGTTCGAAAGTTCACGATGTCTTGGGATGATCACATAATCCATCTTGCTCAGAGTCCGACAGCAACAACACAAGCTCGATGATCGGACGGATATACAAGGTAGGTTTACCATCTTTAATAAATCGCACAGTAGCCTTCCTCACTTTGTCGTCATCTCCTGGAACAGGGTTAACGACTATTCCATTGGATCATTCATTTCGATGAGCAGACCACATCGTCTTGATGTTTGGCCTGTCGTCATGCCATTAACGTCTGGTTTGAAGATTACGAAGAAACTCCTAGCGCCATCTGTCCCAGAATGTGTCTGCCAGAGCTTGCACGCGTCTCCATTGTGTTTTGTAAAGGTCCCTAATGTTCCACTCAGATGAGAGTTCTGTGACATTGTCCGTTTTAAAAGTGAGCAATGTGGACGGAGGTAGGATTTGAAGACATTCGGAGTCACTGGAGACTGATACAATGGGGCGCGTGTTGATGATAGCAGATGCTTGCGTCATAAATGTGGCGAGAACCTCATGAGTAAGGTTGTTTGTTTTCCTCAGTGGCGTAGGAAGATGATTTGACCAGGGGGAGCGGAATGTCCTCAACCATCATATTTGCCAGGCACGGCGCGTCACGCTAGCATGTCTCACCTCCTCCCCCCCCCAGCACAATTTTGAATTCTGGTGTCCATTTCCCGTGATCTGGATCATTTTCTGGGGATTCTTTCGGAGCATTTACATATTTCCATGCTTCACTGGATGCACACTATATTACACCAGCAGCTGTCGAGTTATCAAACTCAAAACCTGGGGGGGAGACCCTTCCGCTTCACAAGATCAATGACCTACTCCGGTGTGTGGAAGGACACAAGGTCATCATCCACATAGAGATTTCTGCAGACGTACTCTGCCACATGAAAACTGTTGACCGCTTCTCTCTTGCAGGAAACTAGCCTATGTCTATGTATACTATGATGGTCTTTTTGAATTTGGTGCTAATACTGTTATATGGAATAGGTCTTTGGATTATGGACGCGGATATCCTTTAATGGACGACGACTGAATTATGAATGACGGACTAGACGCTTGTGACATGGCTGCCTAATTTGACCTCTCCCACCTGTCCGTATGCTCTGAACGTCTAACACGGCATACATTTTGTGACAACGTTCAGGGGGTCCATCGGAATATACATTCACGAGAACAGTCTTAGCACAGTATTTTCCACTGAACTATTCTCCACAAATTTGTGTACAGCTGCTTGTGACAGAAAATGGTTGCTCTATTCCAGTGGATTTCTCTCTGCATTGGTTTGTCGAAGAAACACAAGAGTAGGATTTCTTCTGATCACGTGACTGGACATGGAGCGCTGTTGGATGCTTGTCACTATGGCCCTCTCCACATTGGATAGTTTCCTTACATGCACAGAACATGTTGCCAAATGATGCTGCACATTTGAAGCAGGTGCCGTTGGCCCTCAAGAAGTATTTGCGATAACGAATCGGTTTGGCGCGGAAGCCCTCGCAATCATAGGGAGATAGATTGGTGTTACGTAAGGGATAGCGTTTATTTGGTTTTGCAGATTCATCCTTGCATTGCAATTCATTGCTCCATTTTACAGCAGTGTTCTGACTTTCCTTAGTGTCTTGTTTGGCAGTGCCTGATGTGAATTGTTTCCCGTGAGCGAAGCTAGGATCGTTTTTAGCTGTGCTAATGTTCCGAATGAAATTAGTGAAGAGCGTTGAATGGTGGAAATGTAAGGCCATGAGCTTTCTTGTATATCAGTGCAGCTGTGGTCCATTTCTTCTGTGCACCAAAGGGTAACTTCCTGGCATTAGGGTTGATGCCTGTCGACGAGTCAATGTAATCCAGAAGAGGTCGGTAGCTTTCATCTTCCTTGGAAGACTCAATTTCCAAAAGTATGTCAGCAAGGCTTTTGATTATTTCTGTTCGATAGCTTAAGAAACTTCGTAAGCTTTTAAATTAATGCCACCTCCAGCATTTCGGGGCTTCAGAATCTCTCGTTCATTCGGTTCCAAATGCTTTCCAGCCCACGTGCCAGCCCAGGTGCCGGGTACTTGGCATTCGTTGTCTGGATGCTGATGACGCGCTTCGACGATTGGGTCCCAAACATTTTACCAGCGAATCCAATTCCTCCATCGGTGAAACTAGAATATCTTCTACTATGTTGAGGAAGCTGAATTTCCATGCACAGTAGGTTCAGGTTGGTCATTTGTGACTTGTGAGACGGAACAGGAGAAGTTCTTTCTTCAAGAGGAAACGGGTAATCTCAGATGTGCTATGTGGGCCTCATTTTGTTTAGGGGACTGGGCTTCAAGGTAAGGCGTACTGGGTGGCGGCGCCATAAAGTCTGGTTAATGGGGTTTTGGTTTATTTGTGGAGAGTTATGTACACCAAATAATTGTTCCTGGGGCGGGACAATGCTGTTGTTATCCCAGCGTGGAATATTGTTATTGGTTGGATTATAGGATTGATGTCAAGCGGTGGGATTACAGACTCTGCCGTAGTATTTTCATCTTGATGAGCGGCAATATTTGGATGGACATGATGCAGGCCCATAACATATCATTCTGTCCTATCCATCAGCGATTGCCCCTGGATGTAATCGCCTAGTTTTTCATCTGGCGACCTTCGGTTCTGGTTATGGAGAGTTCCAAATGCTTGGACTTCAGCTTGGGCAGCCGCAGTCTCTCTCTGTTGTTTCAATAACTACAAGGCCGCTTCCAATTCTGCCCTTCCCCGTTGAACCTTGGCCGTCTTTTCATCCAGTTTCGCGCTTTGTTTTTTGTTGTTCGATTCCTTGGCAGAGAAGTGGACCCTAGCACGGGTTGCCTCTGCCTTAGCGCGCTTATGAGCGAAGATCAAAGAAGTTATGGACTTGTCAGAATACTGTGATTTGTTGGATTTCGAACGTTTGGATAATTTAGAATGTTGAGCTTTCCAGAGCACACTGTATTTGATTATCCAAAAGGGTTATGGCCGGTTCGATGATGTCGTCAATGGCTTTCCTGACGGTTTCATGCATGAATATTTTTTTCCATTTGAGGTATTAGTCCGATCGATTAAGTCATGACGTCGACTGAGTGACTTTTGTGGGCATCAACCGATTTGAATAATAGTTCTTGTTGTCGAAATTGTAGAAAGCCAAATTGTTTCTCTGTGACTTCCGTTTGGAGGGTTTCAATTGTTTTCCACAAGTTTAGGTAGGAAGCCATTTCGAATTTTAGGGAACAGTTAGGGTTAGGGTTAGGTTAATTTCCCGTTACGGTTCTCCCACATCTGGCTTGGCTTGTTGCAATGTTGGAGTCTATCATATTTAGGCTGTACATCTCGGAACAAAAGCCTTTACTTTCTGCATAGTGACAGTCTTTCATAGGACATACTTCGATGACTTAGGAATAGTTAATGAACAGTTCTGGGGTACAGTCTCCAGTGTCAGGGATGAAATACCTTCCCAGATGATTTTGGGTTGTTTAACTATACTGCCTTATCTCAATGTATCGGTGAACATACAGACGTCTTCTTTGTAGCATTTTAATCGTAAAGATTAGAGTACAGGTAAACACTGCTATGACAGAGAAAATAAAGCATAAAAATGTTACAGAATTATCAAGACAAAATGAGCCCCACACCTTACTTAAATCAATATTCTTTCATGAATATTTTGTTGGATAATTTTTCTGTATGCGGCACGTATAAAAGGTTTGAAACTAAATACTAAATAAAAGAGGAATATAAATCAACAAGCCTCAATGTTCTACAAGTTTCGTAATATATCCTGCCATGAACGACGGACTACATTTCTAAAAAATGTCTAAACTACTACGGTATCTAAACAATAATCCCTGCATTTATAAACAATCTTGATACTACAAATCATGCAGAGTCGGTCAACACTGTCTACAATGAAAATAATCACCTTCCCGCGAAAACCCACATGTTACGTACGAAAGATTTGATAAACTGACCGTCAATGTCACAAGTTCACTTTGAAACACACTCCAGATAATTATCCTGATTTTCAGGCTTATAACATGCTGCTGTCAACAAACACAAAACATTCTACTCAGACCGTGGTTCGCTGCGGGTATTGTTACAACTAACAAGTATCGAAAAAGGGGAGACGAGGGTGAAGCGTCCATTTGCGTACACTTCGCCATCCATAAAAATGGCTTGCGAATCGTGTGTCGCCATTATTGCGGAGCGATATCCGATACTTAACCGTATACTATTCCGCCTTCACCCGGCGGAGAACATACGGTACTCGAGAAATCTGATAAATTACAGGGTTTTCATACTATAAAAAAAGTATTTTTCTTATAATTAGTCGCGGGTTTGAGGGCTTCTGTAAAATCAGCCGTATGGTTAAAATCAATTTCCTTTTTTAGAACGTATATAACAAAGTTATATCTATAGAATGTCATACCACTCTCCGTGATAACTGCTACAAACTTGAGTTTTAGAGCTTTTTTGTACTACCCGGGTTAAATGCCATAAGGGTTGTTCACGTGAATCTTCACCAATACATTGTATGTCGTCATAATCTATTCCTTTTTCTCTGGCCAGAGGGCAATAGGCGGGGTGAGCTATTCAGTTCTATATATGGGAAAGTGTCCTCAATCGATGGTACCTTCACAAGGACAGGGGCAATGCCTCCATGTGTGACTGCATGAATTAAAATGACAACTTCACACGATCTTTATTTCAATGACGGTGTAATCTATGGATGGCCGTATTACCTATATTTACATTTTTAAAGCAAATATCCCATTATTGACCCAGTCGATTAGAGTCGGACATCATCAACGGTATTGTAAGTGTACAGTTTAATTTGATTGCTCACTCGTTAATTACATTTGTAAACCTACGATGCGAAAGGGCGACATCGTGTTTTGGAAGACGACGTCACCCTTTGCGTTGTCGCTCACGCTTTTGATGAGGTAATGCGGGGCACACTTTTGGTCCAACTAGATCACCATACTATTGAAGTGATACGGTTATGCTGTGTCTGAGAGGCGTCCAAATCTTTGAGGTGTCGAGGACATTTGCATAACACAGCGGCTGTACTGGTCCACCCGTATTCTCGAATCTTTCGTTCTTTGTCAACGACAATAGTTTAATCTCATGTCTTCATAACCAAACGACAAACAGAGCAACCCTTGAATGACATCTCACCCCGCCTATTGCCCTTTGGCCAGAGAAAAAGGAATAGATTATGACGACATACCATGTATTGGTGAAGATTCACGTGAACAACCCTTATGGCATTTAACCCGGGTAGTACAAAAAAGCTCTAAAACTCAAGTTTTGTAGCAGTTATCACGGAGAGTGGTATGACATTCTATAGATATAACTTTGTTATATACGTTCTAAAAAAGGAAATTGATTTTAACCATACGGCTGATTTTACAGAAGCCCTCAAACCCGCGACTAATTATAAGAAAAATACTATAGTTCTGAAACATATATCTTCTGAGCTTACAAAAGATACAGATGTGAATAACTTCGGTATCGTTCAAGAGGTGGTATAGATCTGTACTTTTGAACAAGTAGGGCACCACATTACTCGAAAATGGCGGGTTACGTTAGGGTTACGTCGGTAGAGTTTAGCTGATTGGCTGACGACATCATGTGGTTTTGATTTCGCGGAAGTCCCTCGTATAGTTACCGAAAGTAGGCTGAAAATGGATACACACGATCCCAGGGTCAGCCTTACCGCGTATAGATGACCCAGATGGTTACAGGTTGTGGAGCGTCCTGTAATTGCACGTTCACTTTTAAACCTACAAAACACAAGATTCCCAAATCCGAAAGTGAAATGAAAACTGTTTTGGGGAAACAGGACACCTCCATTTTTCGGAGTGATAATTCGCGATAATTCACGATGTTTTCGCTCTAGTCGTCTGACCTTAAAGCCCAACTCACACCACGAACATTTTGTTGTATTAGAACAGAACAGTTTGTTCGTGTTTTTGTTTGTGGTAACCTCACAATGCGAATATTTTCTCCAACCTGTAACCATTTCGGTCATCTATACGCGGTAAGACTGACCCTGGGATCGTGTGTATCCATTTCAGACTACTTTCGGCAACTGCTAGAGGGAATTTCCATAAATCAATACCACGTGACTTCGTCAGCCAATCCGCTAAAGTCTACCGACGTAACCCCAACGTAACCCGCCATTTTCGAGTCATGTGATGATCTACTTGTTCAAATTTACAGATCTACCACACCTCTTGGATGATACGAAAGTTATTCATACATATATATTTTGTAAGCCCAGGCAATATCTGTTTCCGAGGTATGTATGAAAACCTGTAATTTATTAGAGTTTTCGAGTCTGTTCTCCGCCGGATGAAGGCCGAACAGAATCCGGTAAAACACCGGATATCGCTCCGCGATAATGGAGACACACGATTCGCAAGCCATCTTATGGATGGCGAAGTGTACGCAAATGTATTTTCTCTTGACCGCCAGTCGCCGCGATCAGGCAGCGAGGCTGCCGGTCATGTGACGGGTTATGTCATGTGAGAGCGGCTTCGTCACATGACCGACAGCTGCCAGTTGATTGGATAACAGTTGGTAAATGTTCGGAAACATGTTTAGAGGACGAAAACATGTTCCGAAAATCCGAACTTGTGCCTCAAACAGAATGTTCGTGTTTCTGGAGTGGCAGCTGCCAGCCAACATTCAAGAGGAGCCCGTTCAAGGGGAGACCCAATATTCACGAGGGGACCCGGTTGTGACGTAGCCGCGTACTGCGCAATAATGCGCACATTATGTACTCCAGCGTAGGATATATGCAGGGAGTTCGTCCTATCGTGAGGCGTGTTTAGCTGTCACCTTCAGCTGTGTCTGTTTCTGTTTAACGGGCTGTGGCAACAGTACTGGCCAGCGTATATTCACATGATTCACGAGCAGGCACATTCACCAGCAGGGCCGTATTCACCAGCGGGGCTGGGAAGATCTCCACGATTGTGGCAGTATAAATCCAAATCCAAAATTTTGTAGGTCCAGTCATGGAGCCTACTATGCTCCATGGTCCATGCAATAAAGGTATTTCTGATGTTTTAACAGCATCGCCCGTCAGTTTAAGTAGGTTATACATGAGAGTGAACAAGCATATTATAGGATGAAATTACATACGTATGTATAGGTGGCATAAATAACTGATTTTAGACTAAAAAAAATAACCAACTTTACAAATGATGAAAGCTAGTGTTTGTAGACCATATCGTACACATAACATTAGCCTAACTCTTACCTTAATTTTTTCTATATTTAGGAAAATTGGTCATAATTCAAAATATAAGTACCGGTAGCCATTAAATAATTACTCAATTAAGAAGAAAAAGTCTGCATTGGTCATCAGCATTCAATGGGAAACGTACAGAAACTTTTTTGAAGATTGGAGCGGGAACATGTTGTTTCTCTAAACGTAAAAATGTCTTGAAATAAACAAATATTCTGAAATTTGTACATGTGTTATGCAGATTGTTGGGCTATAGATTCAGTTAAAAAGATTTCTAACTGTCAAATTTCAATTTTGACAAAAAATAATCTTAAATGATGTTCACAAAGGCTTTAATAATTTCACATGTTCCAGCTATACAGTTCCGCAAATAATTTATTGATCATATCATATCTTACCATATTTCAGATCTAGTTAATCAGAAATAACATTCTGTCTACCCGGATATTTTGAGAAAAAAAAATAGTTCTGGTCCTAAGTTATTTTTTCACAATTAAGATGCTGCGAATTGACAATGTTCACAACGTGTTTGAAAATTTCGTTCAGATGTTGATTGCACAGTAATAGCATTAAAACAGCCGGACTTAAAAAAAAATCAGTAATAACATTTTTCCAAAACATGACAGGCTAAATAATAGCCCTTGGTCGTAAGATTACGGCTATAATAAGGAAAGTCGAAATGCAATTTATGATTGGAAAAAATGGTTGATTATAGGCCGGTTTGGGGGGGGGGGGGCGGAGGAGCAATATGTTCCTCTATACCAAACTTTCTGTCCTATTTCCGAAACGCCAAATACTTGAAAGCCGACACTCCATGACTTTGTAGCATACAATATTGGAGTCATTTTGATCCTATTTGCATGACCCTCCGAGCTTCTGATTATGGGTAAATTTAAAATGGCGATCGTATCTAACAGTCTAACAGGAAAGTGATGTTTTCGTCATTTTTGTTCAAAATTTCTGCTTTTCTGTGAGGAAAAGTGGACAAAAACTATTTTATTTCACATCAGACTATTACTTACTAATTTATCTTGCAGCTGTTGCCGAGAAATGGCAAAGGTAAAATACATCGGAAAATGTGACCGGAAAATCGACCAAAAAATTGTTATCTTTTTTAAAATGACGTCACTGGGACGTCATCACATTGGCTATCTTGGATATTTTTACCTTTCTGATAGAGCTTGACTCAAGGGTATATAGTGTGGTAAGTTTCAGCCCCTAGCTCAAGGGATAAGGAAAATATTTAAGGAGGAGAGAAGCAGGTCCCCAAATCCCCAGGCCAGATAGTGTTAATAGGCCATTTGCCCGTTCTGCTATCTTCACAGAGCAATCCGGGTGTATTCATTGCGTAGCGGATATGCACAAAATGTACATGGGACTGTTTCACACCTTTTTCCAAATTTCGAACTAAATATAATATATAGTTCTCCTTGCACTCCGTTCAATTTATAGTACGAACACACTGCAAAATATACTTTTTATTCGCCCTTTATTATAACTCTGTGCCTTTTGACAACATACCCGATATTTAATCGGAATTGTATGAGTACTTTGCAGTACCCATACCCCCGCGAGAGCCTTTGGAATACGTATGTTTAAACGAACTGGAATGCAAATTGAATTTATCTAAAATTTTAATGTATGCGATTCATGTGAATATAGTTTCATCACATGAAATAAAAAGTCCTACATTATATGACATTGTCACCGGTCATATATTTGAAAGAAAAGTTATTACCCTTCCCATAGTGAATATATATTTTTCCCTTGAGTATAAATAAAATGTATATGAAGGTCATTCAAAATGGTTATTAATCCACGAAAAAGAAGTTGAATAGCGCGATCGGAATAGTGCGATCAGGGAAATTTTTGTATCATTTCAGTATACAATTCAAGGTAAACATTCACGAGGGGGACCTATCCACTATATCCCCTCAATATATGATGAACATTTACCAGAGGCCCATCCCCTATCCCCTCAATATAGCTGTAAGTTGAACATTCACCAGGAAGACCTTCCCCTATGCCTTTAATACATGTATACCTAGAAGATGAACATTCACCAGGCAGACCGTTATCCATCACCTAAATTTACCCATAAGGTGAACATTCACCAGGAGGACCGTTATCCATCCTCGTAATTTACCTATAAGATAAACATTCAACAGGAGGACCGTTATCCATCATCGTAATTTACCTATAAGATGAACATTCAACAGGAGGACCGTTATCCATCATCGTAATTTACCTATAAGATGAACATTCAACAGGAGGACCGTTGACCATCATCGTAATTTACCGATAAGGTGAACATTCAACAGGAGGACCGTTATCCATCATCGTAATTTACCTATAACATGAACATTCAACAGGAGGACCGTTATCCATCATCGTAATTTACCTATAAGGTGAACATTCAACAGGAGGACCGTTATCCATCATCGTAATTTACCTATAAGATGAACATTCAACAGGAGGACCGTTATCCATCATCGTAATTTACCTATAAGATGAACATTCAACAGCAGGACCGTTATCCATCATCGTAATTTACCTATAAGGTGAACATTCAACAGGAGGACCGTTCACTGTTACTTCAATAAACATATAAAGTGAACATTCACCAGGAGGACCGTTCCCTTTCACTTCGATATACCTGTTATCTATTACCTGAAGATACCTATAAAGTGATCATTCACCAATAAGACCATTCTCTATCACTTCAATATGCCCGTAACGTGAACGTTCAACAGCAGGACCGTTCTCTCCAACTTCAATATACCGGCCTATAATGTGAACATTCAACAGGAGGACCGTTCACTATTACTTCAGCAAACATATAAAGTGAGCATTCACCTTGGCGTGCGATTTTATATATCTTCATTGTGCAGCTAAAGCGAACATTCAACAGGAGGACCGTTATCCATCATCGTAATTTACCTATAACATGAACATTCAACAGGAGGACCGTTATCCATCATCGTAATTTACCTATAACATGAACATTCAACAGGAGGACCGTTATCCATCATCGTAATTTACCTATAACATGAACATTCAATAGGAGGACCGTTATCCATCCTCGTAATTTACCTATAACATGAACATTCAACAGGAGGACCGTTATCCATCATCGTAATTTACCTATAACATGAACATTCAACAGGAGGACCGTTGTCCATCACCTTACAGGTGAACATTCAACAGGAGGACCGTTATCCATCACATTACAGGTGAACATTCAACAGGAGGACCGTTATCTCTCACCTTACAGGTGAACATTCACAGGAGGACCGTTATCCATCACCTTACAGGTGAACATTCAACAGAAGGACCGTTATCCATCACCTTACAGGTGAACATTCAACAGGAGGACCGTTATCCATCACCTTACAGGTGAACATTCAACAGGAGGACCGTTATCTATCACCTTAATATACATATCAGGTGAACATTCAACAGGAGGACCGTATTATCTATCACCTCAATATACCTAAAAGTTGAACATTCAACAGGAGGACCGTTATCTATTACCTCAGTAAGAGAGGGCCGTTCTCTTTATTCAATACACCGATAACTATAATGTGAACATTCAACAGGAGGGCCGTTTATTATAGCTTCAGTAAACATATAAAGTCAGCATTCACCAGGGGTGCGGTTTTATATATCTTCATTCCGTATATAAAGCGAACATTCACCAGGAGGACCGTTCACTACCACTTGAGTATACCTATAAGGTTAACATTCACCAGGGGGCCGTTGTCCATCACCTCGTAGGACCGTTTCCTATCCCTTCAGTATACATGTTCTCTTTCACTTCAATGTACCAACAAGGTGAACATTCATCAGGAAGACCGTTCTCTATTACCCCAATGAACATATAAAGTGAACATTCATCAGGAAGACCGTCCTCTATTACCCCAATAAACATATAAAGTGAACATTCATCAGGAAGACCGTTCCTATTACTTAGATATACCTTTTCTCTATTACCTGCAGATACCTGTGAACATTCACCAGGGAGACCATTCTCTATCATTTCGATATGCCGATAACGTGAACATTCACCAGGAGGGCCGTTCTTGATAGATAACGGTTCTCCTGTTGAATGTTCACCTAAAAGGTATACTGAGGTGACACATAATGGTCCTCCTGTTGAATGATCACCTGATATGTATACTGAGGTGATAGATAACGGTACTCCTGTTGAATGTTCACCTGATGTGTATACTAAGGTGGTAGATAACGGTCCTCCTGTTGAATGTTCACCTTATACTGAGGTGATGGATAACGGTCCTCCTGTTGAATGTTCGCCTGATATGTATATTGAAGTGATGGATAACGGTCCTCCTGGTGAATGTTCACCTGTAATGTGATGGATAACGGTCCTCCTGTTGAATGTTCACCTGTAAGGTGATGGACAACGGTCTTCCTGTTGAATGTTCACCTGTAAGGCGATGGATAACGGTCCTCCTGTTGAATGTTCACCTGTAAGGTGATGGATAACGGTCCTCCTGTTGAATGTTCACCTGTAAGGTGATGGATAACGGTCCTCCTGCTTCTATAGAGTGATGGATAGCGGTCGCCTGTGAATATTCACCTATGGAAGTGATGGATAACGGTCCTCCTGTTGAATGTTCACCTGTGCGTCCTCCTGTTGAAGATCATCAGTGTTCACCTGTAGTGATGGATAACGGTCCTCCTGTTGAATGTTCACCTGTAAGGTGAGAGATAACGGTCCTCCTGTTGAAAGTGTTCACCTCTAAGGTGATGGATGCAGTGCCTCCTGTTATGTTCACCTGTAAGGTGATGGACAACCGTCCTCCTGTTGAGATGTTCTACCTATAATGTGATGGATAACGGTCTGTTATATTCGCAAATGGAAGATAACGGTCCTCCTGTTGAATGTTCACCTGTGAGGTGATGGATAACGGTCCTCCTGTTGAATGTTCACCTGTAAGGTGATGGATAACGGTCCTCCTGTTGAATGTTCACCTGTAAGGTGATGGACAACGGTTCTCCTGTTGAATGTTCACCTGTAAGGTGAGAGATAACGGTCCTCCTGTTGAATGTTCACCTGTAATGTGATGGATAACGATCCTCCTGTTGAATGTTCACCTGTAATGTGATGGATAACGGCCCTCCTGTTGAATGTTCACCTGTAATGTGATGGATAACGGTCCTCCTGTTGAATGTTCACCTGTAATGTGATGGATAACGGTCCTCCTGTTGAATGTTCACCTGTAAGGTGATGGATAACGGTCCTCCTGTTGAATGTTCACCTGTAAGGTGATGGATAACGGTCCTCCTCTTGAATGTTCACCTGTAAGGTGATGGATAACGGTCCTCCTGTTGAATGTTCACCTGTAAGGTGATGGACAACGGTCTTCCTGGTGAATTGTATATTGAAATGATAGAGAAATGTCCCTGATCGCGCTATTCAACCTTTTTTCGTGGATTAATAACCATTTTGAATGACCTTCATGTACATTTTATTTATACTGAAGTGAAAGATATACATACAGTATGGGTAGGGTAATAATGTTTTTGCTTTTTTTCAAATTTATGACCGGTAACAATGTTAAATAATTATGTACGTTTTTTTTTCATGTGATAAAACTTTATTTACATAAGTCGCATGCATCAAAATTTCAGATAAATTCAATTTGCATCCCAGTTCGTTGAAACATACGA
>JAVTVY010015126.1:0-64232 GCA_036873755.1 Hanleya hanleyi | reverse complement strand
GCCTGCTGACTCTGGTGGGTAAACAAAATTTACCACATAATACAAAATACGTGTATCCCTGATAACAAAAGGGACGTGCACCGACTGAGTACAACAGAATTCACCTCTTAACCTAAATATTCCCCAGAGAGAGAGGCATCCATCTCGAACTGACCTCTGCACCACGTAACCTCCGACTTTCGTAAGCAATGGGGTATAATTCTCCAACGTCGTTGAATATGCTCCTAGTTCCCGTAGAGAGGCAAAGCCGCATGCAGCTCCTGCTCAAATTTCTAACCAAAATTGGAGTAAATCAAAACTGGCGCCTTCGTCAACCTCAGTTTCAGCGTAGACATAGCATCATCTGCTTCCTCGTCCCAACAACAAGTAGGGAAGGGCTCTTCCCATCTTTGGTTGGGGCGGTATGCTCAGACACAAAACGAGCTGCAATGCTGGCGATTTTAGGCACAAAGCGCCTATAAAATGATGCCAGTTCCAGGAAAGAGCATAGCTCTTTGTTATTCCTTGAAATAGGCCACGTTTTGATGAGATCCGCCTTCCCCGGTCCAAAGCCACTCGTTCCTTACTAAAGATGTGCCCAAGGTAGAGCAGCAAAAGTTGAAACAAACGATACATCCAGCCATTCAGTTTCAGGGTGTACAGGGTCAGTCGCTGCTACCCGTTTTCCATTGTTTTCAGTTGTTCTGGGAAAGAACTCATGAAAACCTGGATATCATCCATACAGAACCGGTTCCTTCAGGTTTCTATCTCAAAAGATCAGCTTCATAATCCACTGGAACGTACTAAGGCTGTTTGTCGAGCCCTGGAATAAACGAAGGAAGTCTAACAGTCCCCCGGGGGGGTTCTGAATTCAGTTTTCAGAATCGATTCGGATAACGTGGAAATATCGTTGCATGAAAAACCTAAGGATGGTAACATGATAGCTCTACCTATCACTTCCAGGGATTCTTCGATACGTGGAAGTTGGAAAGCAACGTCTTGATGTGCACCCGGCGATAGTCGATGTAAATGCGACAGGCATAGACATGTTTACCAGATCCTGACATAAATATAAATGCTATAAAGAAATACAAGGTGGGGATTTAGTTGATATTCTTTCCCACTTTAACCCATGAACAATTCTGTTATTTGATTCAAAAATTTAGATGTAATATTTTGCCCTTTCTCAAATAGTGTTGTAATTTGTAATGATAGATCATGGTTGGAGGGATCACCTCATTATTCCTACCAGGAATTAATGCTGGAAGATTACATAATTATTTTCTCGTGTAAAAAATATCTATATTTCTCATTATCAGTAGGTGATTAATTGATTTATCAGAATGAAATTGAAATACATTTGTATGGAATATATTGATGTTGTGATTTGAGAATTATTGAACAATCACCACAAATGTAAGTTGCTGTGTTTTGAATAAGCTGGTGAGCTGTGAACATGGAAAAGCATAAGTTAACTGAATTACTGATTAATCACTCAGTGAAGTGTAATGATCAATTATTTGAATAATTAATACGTTGATCTCATGAAATTATTTGATTTATTTGAGGCATTTGGACAGTTATGCAGAATAAAGGGTTAGTGTGCTATTTTGTATTAGACCGGCACATGTATTAAGGGTTCAAATATGATAGAATTCAGCTGACAGATTAGCCACAAAGGTCGCTTCTATAGTGCAATGTCCAATTCTGCGAACCAGCCTTCCGGGTTGTAGATTATTTGCAATTATTATGGCATTACCAGTCGCGCATTACCAGGTGGCATTATTGCAGTACAAATAATATGTCTCTTTAATGTGCATATAGGCTCACTCGAGCTGGTGGTATAGTTTAACAAGGGTATATTGGGTATACACATAATGTGAGTAAATATAGATGGAATATTGCATGGGTTACCATGGTTACTAAAAAGGCACTTTGTCTATTACAGGTTCTGCTGTGGGTCAGCCATATCTAATATCACTCCCTGGTCCCTGTCACTTTTCCAAGTTAATGTTCGAGTTACATTTTCGCTATGTTTTCCCCAGTAGTGGAAAAATGAGAATCTCAGAACTTTTTTGATGTTTGGCACAGTAGTGAAAAAATAAGTGCAACGGACCATAGTTGCTACAATACTGATTTAATGAGCAAGTGATGCTGCTGAGTTACAAATAAAGAAGTGACAATCGAGCTGAAGTGTTTTGTTGATTTCTCCTATACAAGTGTTGGCCAATCGCCATCCGTCGCATTCGTGTCAAGAAGTGGGATTTGCAGACAACAGAACTAGCTGTATTTCAACAAACAGTGACCAGGGAGCTTAGCTGGCAATTCACCATGTCAAACGGGGAAGGCCAGAAAATGGCAGCGGCCATTGAATTGGCTGCCCTACGCCAACAGATGCGAGATTTGAGGCTGGAATTACAACAGGCAAGGAATCCTGACGCAAACATGCCTGTTGGACAATTACCAACGAGGATCGTTCTTCCTTCTCCTGTGAAGATTTCTACCTATAGTGGGAAGAAGGAACCCAGCATTTGGATAGAGAGGGCGAACAGGACCATTGCTACACAGCAACTGGATTGACCGGCTGCAGTTTTGGTCATCAGAGTCTATTTATTGGATCAGGTGAAGAGGAGATTCGACAACAGGTCCCTGAAACTCCAGCAAGCGTATTTGACACTTTGAAACGATTCTTTGGCTCTCGTGCCACACAGCCGTGAGTTTTACAAACGGACACAGATATCATCTGAAAGCATCACTGAGTATGCGCATGCATTGATATGCATCGTAGAGAAAACATCACTTGTTTGAAATGAACTTGAAAAACTCTTGAGGTATCAGTTTGCTGAAGGGATGCGCCCCGCATCTTTATTTTTGCTGAAGGGATGCGTCCCGTCTCTTTACAGTGGTTACCTAAACGTCGTGTGCGTGACAGACCTGACACGACATTCTCGAAAATAAGAAATATTGCTTCAGATGAAAGTGAGGAAAATGTGTCCAAGGCACAGGGATGATCTCAGAGATGATCTTAAATGTTTTTATTGTGGAAAGTAGGTAATTTCAAGATTCAGTGCTTAAAGAGGATCAGGAATCTGCAGAGAAAGAAAAACAGTACTACTTCACAACCTGGGATGTCAGCAACAGTGGAGAGTGCCACTGGAGGAGCCTTTGGGACGGACTTGTGACATCAGTTCGCCGGCAGCTGCTCGGAAGCAGATGTAGAGGTAATGGACACTGGCTCCCAAGTGAGCACTGCTACAGAAAAATTCTATCGTTAGAATCTGATTGACAAACCGCTGGAATCATCACATTGGTTACAGTTGAAAGCATCTGATGGTTTAAAGCTGCCTTATATAGGACATGTAACAGCCCCCCGTGAAAGATATGGGTACTGTTATCGAGGATGTCGGTATTTTGGTACTGAAGGATAGGCCTGATCCTTTTGGGCACCTAGACCGTCGACCGGGTATTATGCCTCATGGTACTCATATGAACAGTCGCAATCAAGGCGTGACTGAGGTACATCATTTTTAGATGACGACTCTATAACGAATATTATGGATTGAGAATACTGATCAGCGATACGGATTTGATATTTTGGAACATCATGATGTCTTGCCGGCATCATTGAAAATTGTTGACCGCTTCTCTCTTGCAGGAAACAAGCCTATGTTTATGTATACTTTGTCTTTTTGAATTTGGTGCTAATACTGTTATATGGAAATGGAATAGGTCTTTGGATTATGGACGCGGATATTCTCTAATGGACGACGGCTGGATTATGAATGACGGACTAGACGCTTGTAATTATAGGCATGGACATCATACCTGCATCGTCTGTCTCACGTGTCCATTGCGCTGATATTCCTGAAGAAAAACCTGTTCTTCTTGAACCTTTGAAAGATCCTCCACATCCAGGAGTTCGCATTGCATCAACCATATCCGACGTGGAGAATATGAACATTTCTGAAACAGACGTGTGGTAGCCTCAAAATACCAGGGTGGGTATCACCAAAGAAGTGGCCGAGGAAGTCTCGGTGAAGGTCGAAGTTAACAGGATAGTTCAGAACACATCCCGGATCTTTCAGAGTTTGACAGCACAGAAACAGAGAGTTTCCAGGCAGAAACAATGCTGAAGAAATACCAAAATGTCTTCCTCACAGGTTTGGGTAAAATACAAACTATTAAACAGACATACCGACTAAGATGAGGTGCCAGTTTCACTTATATCGCAGAATACCTCCACAACAGGTTCCAGCGGTGAGGGAACACATCGAAGATTTGATGACAACGGGTGTGATCCGCCACAGTTCATCTGGTTATGGAACTCCCCCAGTCCTAATGAGGAAGAAAAAAAGCAAACTCCGAATGTGTATGGATTACAGGCGTTTGATCAGACAGTGCGAGATATGTATAATCTGCCCCGCACTGAGGAATCATTGGATCCGATGGCTGGTGCAAAGCAGTTTTCAACGATTGACCTCAAATCGGCCTATATCAGATGGGGGTAGAAGAAAAGGATAACCACCAAACAGCGTTCACAGCCCCGTTTGTCCTTTCTGAATATAACAGAATGTCATTTGGGCTGTGGAATGCTCCTGCAACATTTCAAAGGCTGATGACGCACATTTTCAGGGATGAACCGTTGGAAGTTTGTGTGTTTAGACGATATCGTGGTGTGGGCTGCAAATACGAGTGAACACATCGAT
This sequence comes from Hanleya hanleyi, assembly GCA_036873755.1. Classification (NCBI taxonomy): domain Eukaryota; kingdom Metazoa; phylum Mollusca; class Polyplacophora; order Lepidopleurida; family Hanleyidae; genus Hanleya; species Hanleya hanleyi. The sequence goes on along the minus strand of JAVTVY010015126.1, from coordinate 59,547 downwards.
CGGCTAGAACTGGTCCTCCAGAAACTGAGCAACCTGCACCATGGACTGAAGTTTGATCCACTGAAATTTTCACACTTTCGCCGTCAAGTGCCCTTGGTCATATAATATCACCAGAGAAAATGTCGACAGACCCGGAGAAGACGCATCTTGTATCAGACTGGCCCATTCCGACTACCCAAAACCAACTAAGATCATTCCTGCGTTCACGACATACTACCGGCGGCTTGTGCAGAAGTTCGCTGATATTGCGTCACCATTGTACGAAGTGATAGGCATGTGTGGTGTGTCCAAAAAAGGCCGGAGTAAACAACCTGCTAAGAACTGTGATGTGACCCATTTGTGGAGTTCCGGTTGCAGGACTGCGTTTGACAAGTTGAAGGACAAATTTACCAGCGCCCCTGTTTTAGCATTTTGGCAAACCGTTTATTATTGAAACTGACGCGAGTAACTGTGGTATAGGCGCGGTGCTGAGCCAATTGTAAGATGGTCATGTACGTGTGGTGGCCTATACATCTCGAGGATTAAGACACACGGACAGACAGGTCGGCTACTCGAGTGAGAAGATTGAGTTAATAGTACCCAATGGGCCGTTTGTGACAAATTCAGGGATTATTTGATTGGAGCAACATTTGAAGTAGTCGCGGACAGTAATCCTCTAACTTAGGTAATGACCAAAGCCAAGGTGCCTTGGACCAACGGTGGGTTAATGAACTGGCAAATCTTCCAGTTTACCTTTCGCTACAGATCGGACAAATCAAATATTAATGCGGGTGCCCTTTCCAGACGCCCCGGGGACTCCAGAGGGAAGGGCAGTGAATGAACTTATTGACGACTTGCATTATACGGAGGAACTGGCGGCTAGCATCTTGGCGACAACCTTTGTGCTCATTGAAGTGCAAGACCGTGCACTGTAGAACATCTGCGTGATAAATACAGTAACCGCAGGCCCGCTTTCGGAAGTAGATGAATCAGCAACCGCGTTGGTTCCAGCATGGGAACCTGAGAAATTGTCCACGTTTGAATGATAGGATCCATTGGTGAGCAGGCTGTTGCATTATCGGAAACTAAGACGTAGCCCATCTGCAGCTGAACGTGCGAAGGGGTCTAAACCAGCGTCGAGTCTGCCAAAGCAGTGGGAACATATTGTTGACAAAACGGAGTTCTGTACCGTGAAATGGGTACCAAGTACGAAGGGAAACGACTGCGCCTATTATTGACCAGCAGTCGCAGGTTCTCCATGACCTCCACGAAAGTTGTGGACACCAGGGGGCTGAGAGAACTGGATCTCCAGTACGAGAGAGATGTTGGTTCCCTGAATTAACCCGACATGTCCAAAATCCGCTTTGGGCCAAAGCCCCTTGAAGGGGTGGCATCAATCGACTTCAGTGTTGTTTTAGATAAAGCCAGTAATGGCATGGAGAACGTGCTCGTGATAACGGATTGGTTTTTAAATTCTGCCATAGCTGTGGCTACTCGAGATCAGCGGGCTCCTACTGTGGCCATATCTTAGTTCGTGAATGGTTTACCCGCTATGTAGTCCCTCATCGTCTGCATAGCGACCATGAAATGAACTTGAGTCGGCTGTAATAAGTGAACTTATGGTGAACTCTATGGCATAAAAGAGTCGAACCACCCCATATCACCCTGAGGGGAATGGATTAACTCGACGATTGCACAACTTGTTGTGCATCCTGCCCTGTGCAAAAGCGCCGCTGGCCAGAGTACATACTCTGCTACGCATATAACGCCACCCTCACAGTAGCGCTGGATATGCTCCATATTACCTACCTGTGGACCGCTTCTTAGGGATCTCATCTGAAGACGACCATGGTGGAGACTGAGGATATATATACTGATTGGGTGTCTGGTCATCAAGCCAGACTGTGGCAGCCTGGACATCAAGTCCAGCAACAGCTAGATGCCACGTCCGCAGCTCACAAACGATTGTATTGAATAATTTTACAACTCCTGAAATTAGTGGCGGCCATATAATTGCTTTTGCGCCAATAACAACAGTGTCCGTATTAACATGTGCATATGAATTTTCTAATTGTTTTAGTTACATGTATGCCCCTTTATCATTGAAAATACTCTCATGAAAGCAACTACTCATCACGGTTCATTGATAATTGGTACACATTATGGTCACCACATATACATGAGCATAAATGTTCTGCTTCTTTTCGGTCTTTTGTTATACCCCTTTATCGTCAAATTATCCCCTGAACGCAGCTTGTCCTCGTGTTTCCATTTCATTGATGAGAAACTTGGTACAATCAATGTTATTGTCAGAGGGCATGTGACTTTTCAACTGCCCAAGACGTTATGTCCAGAGTTATGCACCTTCTAGTTTATCATCGAACATATATCATATAATACTACATTCTCGTAAGCGAAACAATGATATATGGTATACTATGATTGTCCTTTTGAATTTGGTGCTAATACTGTTATATGGAATATGGAATAGGTCTGTGGATTATAGACGCGGATATTCTTTAATGGACGACGGCTGAATATGAATGACGGGCTTGACGCTTGTAATTATACTTTACTCTGGATTGTTTAAGGATGGCCTACGCAGGGTCAATTGGCTCGCAAGCGAAACAAATGGCGAAACAAGTCTTACAGTTTACTCTGGATTGTTCAACGATGAATTTACGCAGTGTCAATTGGCTCGCAAGCGAAAAAAGTCGTATACTTTACTCTGGATTGTTTAATGGGTGATATTTTGCAGTGTCAACGGAGTGGGGGATTTGGTTTAATGTCACACTCAAGGTTGCTTCACTCATATGGTGACAAGTCAGTTGGTGGAGGAAGCCCTCATACATGAATTCGAACCAGCTTGGCTCGAACCCTTGACGGTTCAGCGGTGTGAGGCTAGCGGTCACCAACGAAGCGCCTTAGACCTCTAGGCCAACGAGGGCCCCCAGTCTCAACGGATGACCTCATGCAGTGTCAACTGACATCTTGCAATCTTGCAATTGTGGTTTGAAAAGTGAAAATTCCGATGAATGTGCTCATGTACTGGCGTTCATGTGTATTTTTCCACTACTACATAAGATGTAATACAGCTGCCAAGGAGCTTGTATTCAATATGATTCAGTTGAAATATCAATCCAGTTCACGAATACGTAGGAGAAGAATGATTAGGACAATACTAGACATTGGTAATTGGAATGTAGTCCTCAGATTCGACACTCCGTGAGCAGTGAGCCCCACAAACCATGTCGGCATGAAAGAAAACCTTGAATGAGCGCAACCCGGTGTAAAAGGCCCAAATGTAAGAAAACGGTTCATACTTCACGTTAGAATCAACGAGACAATGCATAAAATAGCCAAGTCTGGTGACAACAATATGTCTAGACTTTTTCAGCTGCACAAAGACTCAGATAATATCTTCCTACATGAAGTATATACCAAGGAAATCCAGGATCCAAGGCACTTGCAGTCTGGTAATTTAATGATGACACATTCTAAAAAACATTGCGTCCTACCGTACATACCGGATATATGATTTTTCCCCAATATAATGAGGCAAAGGATATATGTTTTCGCTTTTGCCAGGATAAAAAATAATAAAGACACCCACCTCGAACGAATCCACTAACCGCTTCTTCCGTCAGGCAGCGAAGAATTTGTGACATTCTTCGCGATTTTTAGAAGTGCCCTCGATGAACGCTTACTATAGGATATACTCCCGGTATTTCTTTATTCATCTAGAATATGTAATTAATAAACCATCAGATTGCGAGAGCCTTGGATAAAGAACAAATAAGTTCATCAGATCACCTATTAGGCCCCACGCCATGCTTTTCTGGTTTACATTTTCCGTTAGTGTAATTCCCAATCCGGAGAATCGTGCATGAAGGGTCCAGAAAATGGCATGCCAACTCTGCCAAAGTTCATTAGGTTGAACAAATACCAATGTATTCAAATTACAATTGCAATACATTGCTAGCTTTTCAACGTAATGAATTTTGACAGGCATTACCAGCACAGTGGCACAAGAATGCGATTTGTCATAAGGCTTATGAATTGAAACAATAGGTCTAGAATTAGGTGTTGATGTATCACGGGGTGACATATCTGTCTGTCTGGTTGGTGATCGTTGCTAACCGGATCTTGGTTGATATAGGAAATTGCGGAGGGGATACGTGGAATCAAGATTAGACCAGTGAAAATTGATTCTCTGTTTCTCATCGCCTCATTCATCGAGTCGTAATGATATACACTCAGTGTTATTGGATACCGCCTATCATTCTTCGAAAATCTTCGGATAAAAACAGAAAGTATGATCGACGCTGCTAATCAAGATTGATTTCTGAAATGAGTAAGGAAGCCAACTAGAACATAGAGAATGATGTATAGCCAAGTAGGACACATAGAATGAGGAGGAGGGAGGGAGGGAATTTGGCTTAATGTCACACTCAAGTTTGTATTACTCATATGGTGACGGTCAGTTTGGTTGGTGGAGGAAGCCGGAGTACCCGGAGAGAACCACCGCCCTTCGGCAAGTAACTGACAAACTTTCACACATGGACCAACTGGGCTCGAACCCGTGCCGGTTCAGCGGTGTGAGGCTAGCGGTCACCAGCGAAGCGCCTTAGACCACTCGGCCACCGAGGGCCCCGACACATAGAATGATCTATAACATACCAGGACATATAGAACGACCTATATCCAGCTCAAACGTATAGCATTATCTATAATACCGTACACTAGAACATATAAAATTATCTATAATATACTAGAACATATAGAATGACATAACATACTAGAACATATAGAATGATATAAAATACCAGGACATATATAATGATCTATAACATACTAGATGATGTAGAATGATATATAGCCAACTAGTACATATAGAATGATATAAAATACCAGAACATATAGGATGATCTATAACATATTAGAACATATATAATGATCTATAGCCAACTAGAACATATAGAATGATCTATACTAGCACATATAAAATGATTTATCACATACTTGAACATATGAAATGATCCATAACATATCTCAAAATATAGAATGATCTGTAACCAACTAGAACATTTTTAATGATATATAACACATTCGAGCATACAGAACGATCTATAATATCCTAGAGCATACAGAAAGTCACTTACCAAAACATATAGAATGATCTATAACATATTAAAACATATAGAATGATCTATAACACACTATATCATATAGAATGATCTGGAGCCAACTAGAACATATACATGTAGGATGATCTAAACACACTAGAACACATAGGATGATCTAAACATACTAGAACACATAGAATGATCTATAACATACCAGTTGTGGTGTATCTCACGAAAAGCAACTAATTATCACCACAAACAGCTAATGCAGTGAAACCTGTAAATACCAACACCTGGATAAACCGACCAGCTTCTGAACACCGACACTATTCATGGTCCCAATACCTAAATTTAAAGTATTGGGAAACCATGATAAACCAGAATCCTGTAAAAATCAACACTATAATATGTTCCTAATCATGTTCGGCATAAACGTTCCATTCGTTATAATAGTTTTTATGGGTATGTAATATCTTAATTTATATTGTGTTCTTCCACCTCTCTCATTAATTTTCAAAATGTGTCCCAGAAACAGATAACCATTTTTTACTGGCCCATCGAGAATGGGAAGTGATCCACTGTGACTCATGACTGATCATTCTAAAGTTAGAGTCTTACGGTCCAGGTAAGTAGATTTACTGTCTTCCCACATTTTTCATCGTGGCAAGGATTTTTAACACTATCCCTGTCTTTTAATCGTTCCAGATCGTAAGACGGTGGGTAACCGGTTGTCCTTCTCAGAAATTTTGATCCTTTTCACCTCTGCGATTCATACCATATTGAATCGGATGTGTTCCGTCTTGGACGAACTTTTTTCCATTTGTTCATATATATGACCCTTACTTTCTCATCGACATTTTCTCTTGGTCGTTTTACCTGCAATCGATTCTGGGCTATATTGAGTCTACGAGCAAATGATTATGGATAAATTCGAAATGGCGGTCGTTTTTCTTCAAATGCTTTGCATTTTTACGCATAAAATGCCCAGATTATGTTATTTCATTTATAGTTATTGTCTAATTTTGTAGCTTTTGCGGAAACAATGCAAACAAAGAAATAAATCCAGAATATCTGATTGAAAAATAGACTCAAAATTGTAATTTCTGTTTAAAATATCACATCACTGTGACGCTATGAGTGCGGTCAACTTGGATTTCTGATTTATTTATTTTTTAAGTACGGTATATCCCCTAGAAATACTGTGGTAAGTTTGCGCCCCCTAGTCCAAGAGGTAAGAATAATATTGGGGAAGATGAGGGGGGAGGAGGGAGGGGGGAGGGATGACCACTCTACGGGCCTGAGCAGGCGTCCAGTTGCCGGCTCCAATGTGACGGACGTATTATGTGACGGCTGTTTTCGTTCATCTGTCGGCCCCCATTCCCACCCCAGTCTATATCTGGGGCAGTTTCTTATCAGCAGTTCCAATTTTTGGTGAGAGCATACCCTATGGGGAGACGATATGTCGCGTACCAAAATGAAGGTGGAGGTCAGAGGTCAAAGGTCACTGTGGCCTAAAAATCTGGAAATAAATCGAAAGCTGCTAATTTCTTATTAGGGGAAAAGATGTGTCAGTAGTATATAGCGAGGATATCCAGGTCTGTTTTCCAGGGAGGTAACTCTTGGTTCCCCTTTTTCCAGGTTAAAGGTATAGGGGACGCCACATCGCCTTTCACCTCTGTGGCGTCTGTGGCGCCAGGGGGCGCCGCCAGCTCAAGGTCACGTGGAGGTCAAGAGTAGTTCCGGCAACCTGTAACCTTTGTATTCCTCCGCGGACAGAAAGTAGTCCCATGTCAACCAGGTGACTTCCAATGTTAATGCATACGGGGAATGTCTAAAATGCCCGGGGTGGGTCCCTAGTGGACCGAATGGATCGAGTGAGGTGTCAAAGTGAAGCGCGCCTCGAGGGCCATTCAATCATGGGTGGGTGCATGTAAAATTAGGATCTTTTCCCGAAAATATAAAAAGCGGAACACGGACTTTACCCCTTAAATAGGGGGAAAACCCCTATCAACTCTAGCCAAAAGGGCTAATATCGGTCTCCGGGCTTATCGGGGCCTGCCTATCAAGTCAATGGGGTGGGTGCATGTAAAATTAGGATTTTTTGCCGAAAATATAAAAAGCGGAACACGGACTTTACCCCTAAAATAGGGGAAACCCCTATCAACTCTAGCCAAAAGGGCTAATATCGGTCCCCGGACTCATCGGGGGTCTGTATTATACAATATAAGGGAAAATGCCTGTATGGGGTATGGGGATGGTCAATTTTTTTTGTGGGTGTTACTATGGGTTGTGGGGTCTCGTTTTTCTCGTCTCGCCGAGAAAAATACAATGGGAGGGGTCCCGGAGCGAATCGATGAAATTTTTGGGAAAAGTCACCGAGGTCTGTATATAGGCCCATAGGCTGGCCATGGGGGTATAGGTCCAACCTGGGAAATTCACACACGTTCATTGTGATATGGGTTGCTTGGATTTTTTTTTCACGTCTCGTCATTTAGAACACGATGGGAAGGGTCTCGGAGCGCAACGGTGAAATTTTTGGAAAAAGTTCACCGAGGCCTGGGTAGGCCCATAGGCCTATACTGCATGGGTACCATATAGCCCATATAGTCCCATACTGGCTATATGGGGGTATAGGTTCAACCTGGAAAATTCACACACGTTCATTGTGATATGGGTTGTTTGGTCTTGTTTTTCAAGTCTCGTCATTTAGAACATGATGGGAAGGGTCCCGGAGCGAAACGGTGAAATTTTTGGAAAAAGCTCACCGAGGCCTGGGTAGGCCCATAGGCTGGCTATGGGGTATAGGTCCAACCTGGGAAATTCACACACGTTCATTGCGATATGCGTTGTTTGGTCTTGTTTTTCACGTCTCGTCATTTAGAACACGATGGGAAGGGTTTCGAAGCGAAACGGTGAATTTTTTGGAAAAAAGTTCACCGAGGCCTGGGTAGGCCCATAGGCCTATACTGCATGGGTATGGAGGTATAGGTCCATACGGGGTGAACGTTTTAGGGTCTAGGTGAGCCCCTTATGATCCTATGGTGTCGTATGAGGTCTTACTTTGAAGCTCCCGTGGAGTTTGTAATGTGCCGACTAATGGTTCGTCCGTGTGCAATAGCCTGCGCATGCGCAGTCTGGTCGTAGTGTAGAAAGCAGGCATGGGGGGGGGCATGTGGGGGGTGTGTTTGGGGTAGAGATGGACCACTATGGGTCCAAATGGGTCGTGGGAGGTGTCAAAGTGAAGCTTGTGTGGGGTAGAGTCAGAATGGCGTGTTTGTAAGTGCAAGTCGCGTCAATCTGCGCATGCGCAATTGGGTGTAGTAAGTAAAGTGGTCATTTTGGGGGTGCGTGAAGGTGTGTTTGGGGTAGAGAGGGACCATACTTGGTCCGATTGTGTCGTGGGAGGTGTTATCTTGTAACTCTCGGGGTGTACAACCCGATTTGAGGGATGTTCACGTCATCGGTGACGTCATCAGTAGGAGTAGTAGTGAAAGTGGGCATTTTGGGGCAGTGAAGGAAGGTATTTGGTGTAGAGATGGACCATCCATATCTGTCACACATTATACCGCATCTTTGTTGTGTTATACCACATCTGTCCTGCATTATACCATATATGTCCTGTATTATACCGTACCTGTCCTATGTTATACAATATCTGTCCTGTATTATACCAAATCTGTCCTGTATTGTACCATATTTGTTCTCTATTATACCATATATGTCCTGTATTATACCAAATCTGCCCTGTATTATACAGTATCTGTCCTGTATTACACCAAATCTGTGCTGTATTATACCAAATCTGTGCTGTATTATACAATATCTGTACTGTGTTATACCATATCTGTCCTGTATTATACAATATCTGTCTTGTGTTATACAATATCTGTCCAGTATTCTGCAATATATGTTCTGTATTATACCAAATCTGTCCTGTATTATACAGTATCTGTCCTGTATTGTACCATATTTGTCCTGTATTATATCATATCTGCTCTGTATTATACAATAATTCTCCTCTATTATACCATATCTGTGCTGCATTATACCATATATGTCCTGTATGTATTGTACCGTATATGTCCTGTATTATACCAAATCTGTGCTGTATTATACAATATTTGCCCTCTATTATACCATATCTGTGCTGTATTATACCATATCTGTCCTGAATTATACCATATCTGTGCTGTATTATGCAATATCTGTCCTGTGTTATACAATATCTGTCCTGTATTCTACCAAATCTGTCCTGTTTTGTACCATATTTGTCCTGTATTATACAATATATGTTCTGTATTATACCAAATCTGTACTGTATTATACAGTATCTGTCCTGTATTATACCAAATCTGTGCTGTATTATACAATATATGTTCTGTGTTATACCAAATCTGTCGTGTATTATACAGTATATGTCCTGTATTATACCAAATCTGTGCTGTATTATAACATATCTCTCCTGTATTGTAGCATATATGTCCTGTATTATACAATATATGTTCTGTATTATACAATCGGATAGCCGTTGTCGTGAATAACAACAAGTTCAACAATGTTCATACAGTTTATTATCTCCAATGTTACATCATACCCAGGCTGGGGGAGCCGCCCTGGGCATGTTTGGTATGTTCACAGCAAAACAAATTGAAATATCAAACACCATTTAACGCACCGTCACATTGGGTACAAGTGTTTACTGAGCTCAAGTCAACGATCAGCATGTAGACATATAGAGTATGTACGGCATGTTATGGTATTCATCAGTGCATGGGTGAAGCATTCAGCCGATGGGGTGGTCGGTCAGCTTGGTAACGAAAAACGTGGCATTGGTCACCTTCGCCACTGTCCACTTGGTGTTGGGGCGTTGTTGTTGGACCCATTCCAAGGGATCCACGGTGTCCAGTTTCTCCAGCATCGTCTCTAGCGACACTCGGTTAATGATGGTAAACGGTTGGTCAAATACCTGGATGCTCCTGCTCGGGTAAAAGTATCGAACTTGGACTGTCTCCTTATGCTGCAGCACATAACCAAACGCCAGATTCAATCTGAAGGTCGTAGTTTGGTCGTTGAAGATGGCTTCCACGTAGCTACGTAGACGGGCGAGGTCGGTCAGTCGGAAATTGTAGATATCTTGAATAGGGCGATGACGGTTGAAACATTGCCGTACCATCGACCAATGGCGCCGATAGATGTCACTCAATGGATGAGCGTCCTGTAACAGATCGCTAGGAACATTTATGGGCTCGTCCAGAAAATGTTCGATGTTGTCAGGCGTATGACTCGAAACCGTAACGGTGGGGTCCGGGTGGATATCCAGGCTCTTCTGAACTGTGGGTATAGGCTGGCTCTCCGTCATCGCATCACCAGTGGCGTTCGTCTCCCCGGGCTCATCTTCACTGGGTCTGACCTTCCGCGGCTCCTCTTCAGTGGAAAGTTGTCGCCCAAACCGTAGAGACGGGGCATGAATCAAACGCTGGTGGCGTCTTAACTGACTGCGTCGTTTGAAGAGTTGATCACAATCCTTACAGTGTTCCGTCGCGCCCTCGTGGAATGAGCGTTCGTGGCGCAGTAAAGGATCCTTCCGATTAAATGACCGTGCGCAGGTTATACAAGTATACCGTGCATCGTTGTGGGTGGAGGCCTTGTGGCGGTGCAAGTCGTGCAGACGAGTAAACTGCTTCTTGCAAGTTGTGCAAGTGAAAATCTTGATGGTTGACACAGTGTCCGATGAAACGGCCAGGCCGCTTCCCTTTTATAGCACGCTAGCTGGTGATCTATTTTTAGCACGCTCAGTTCAACTATCCCCAAGTCGAGGGCCGAGCCGTGACATCTTCGGTAACCTCCGTGTCTCTTCGGGCACCTCCGTGACATCTTCGGTCACCTCCGTGTCTCTTCGGTCACCTCCGTAACTACCCGGCTGTTTCCGTGTAAACCCGGATGGATCTCCGTGTCTCTTCGGTGACCTCCGTGACATCTTCGGTCACCTCCGTGTCTCTTCGGTGACCTCCGTGACATCTTCGGTCACCTCCGTACCGTCAACGATCAGCATGTAGACATATAGAGTATGTACGGCATGTTATGGTATTCATCAATGCATGAGTGACGCATTCAGCCGATGGGGGTGGTCGGTCAGCTTGGTAACGAAAAACGTGGCATTGATCACCCTCTCTACGACCCATTGTGTGTTGGCGCGTTGTTGTTGGGCCCATTCCAAGGGATCCACGGTGTCCAGTTTCTCCAGCATCGCCTCTAGCGACGCCCGGTTAATGATGGTAAACGGTTGATCAAATACCCGGGTGTTACTGCTCGGGTAAAAATATCGGGCTTGGCCTGTGTCCTTATGCTGCAGCACATAACCAAGCGCCAGATTCAACTTGAGGGCCGTAGTTTGATCGTTGAAGATGGCTTCCACGTAGCTGCGTAGACGAGTGAGGTCAGTCAGTCGGAAATTGTAGATATCTTGAATAGGGCGATGACGGTAGAAACAGTGCCGGATCATGGGCCAATGGCGCCGATAGATGTCACTCACTAGATGGTCTTCGTGTAACAGATCGCTAGGAACATTTATGGGTTCGTCCACGAAGTGTACTTTGCCCTCTACGTCGTACAAAATCTGGCCCAAGGTCTTGTCGTCGGAATTTGACTGTTGAATTAGGGCGACATCATCATCGGCCCTCGTGCGATGGGTGGGAGTTCCCCCTGTCTCGATATTGATGCCTACGGGCTCTTCTACCTGCAAACGTGGCTGCGGAACAGGGTGTCGTGTGCGTTGGTGTCGCAGCAACTGACTGGTCAGTTTGAAAAGCCGACCACATTCTTCGCAAGGACGCGTGGGTACTTCATGGCGTGCACGTGTGTGGCGCTGTAAATGATCTGGGCGCTGAAACGACAGTGTACATATCGTACATCTATACCGGACGGTTCCTTCGTGCTTGGTAGCCTCATGGCGGCGCAAGTCGTGCAGACGAGTGAATGATTTCGAGCACGTAGTACAAGTGAACATCTTGGTGGTTGACAGAGTGTCTGATGAAATGGCCAGGCCGCTTCCCTTTTATAGCACGCTAGCCGGTATCATGTTCGGGCACCTCCGTGTCTCTTCGGTGATCTCCGTGACACCTTCGGTGACCTCCGTGTCTTTTCGAGCATCTCCGTGACATCTTCGGTGACCTCCGTGACATCTTCGGGCACCTCCGTGTCTCTTCGGCCACCTCCGTGTCTTTTCGGGAAGTGACCGAAGAGACTCGGAAGTGAACGACATTGTTGGGAAAACCCCACAGACAGGTCAGTACATGTGCTATCATGTTCACACTCCGTCACCGAAAAGACACGGACTGAAGATGGCGGACTTCGCCCGGCGGTGGTGGTGGTGGTGGGAGCTCCCGTGCGGCAGAGCTCCGAGCTTCCGTTTACGTGACCGGAACTGACCTTTGACCCCGGCGCGCAATTTTATCCGGTATTGTTAGCGCACGCCGGGGTCAAAGGTCTGTTCCGGTCACGTGAACGGAAGCGGAAGTGACCTCACAGAGGTCATATGCAAATGTCACTTCCGAGCTCTGAGCTCCACACGCTTTGAGCTCCAAGAGCTCCGATCCAAGAGCTCTGCCGCACGGGAGCTCCCACCACCACCACCACCGGGCGAGGTCCGCCATCTTCAGTCCGTGTCTTTTCGGTGACGGAGTGTGAACATGATAGCACATGTACTGACCTGTCTGTGGGCTTTTCCCCACAATGTCGTTGACTTCCGAGTCTCTTCGGTCACTTCCCGAAAAGACACGGAGGTGGCCGAAGAGACACGGAAGTGCCCGAAGAAGTCACGGAGGTCACCGAAGATGTCACGGAGATGCCCGAAGAGACACGGAGGTCACCGAAGATGTCACGGAGATCACCGAAGAGACACGGAGGTTCCCGAACATGATACCAGCTAGCGTGCTATGAAAGGGAAGCGGCCTAGCCGTTTCATCAGACACTCTGTCAACCACCAAGATGTTCACTTGTACTACGTGCTCGAAATCATTCACTCGTCTACACGACTTGCGCCGCCATGAGGCTACCAAGCACGAAGATACCGCCCGGTATAGATGTACGATATGTACACTGTCGTTTCAGCGCCCAGATCATTTACAGCGCCACACACGTGCACGCCATGAAGTACCCAAGCGTCCATGCGAAGAATGTTTCTACCGTCATCACCCTATTCAAGATATCTACAATTTCCGACTAACCGACCTCACCCGTCTACGCAGCTACGTGGAAGCCATCTTCAACGATAAAACTACGGCCTTCAAGTTGAATCTGGCGCTTGGTTATGTGCTGCAGCATAAGGACACAGACCAAGCCCGATATTTTTACCCGAGCAGTAACATCCGGGTATTTGACCAACCGTTTACCATCATTAACCGGGCGTCGCTAGAGGCGATGCTGGAGAAACTGGACACCGTGGATGCCTTGGAATGGGCCAACAACAACGCCCCAACACACAATGGGTCGTAGAGAGGGTGACCAATGCCACGTTTTCGTTACCAAGCTGACCGACCACCAGCATCGGCTGAATGCACTGATGAATACCATAACATGCCGTACATAACCTATATGCCTACATGCTGATCGTTGACGGTACGGAGGTGACCGAAGAGGCACGGAGGTGACCGAAGATGTCACGGAGGTGACCGAAGAGACACGGAGATCCATCCGGGTTTACACGGGAACAGCCGGGTAGTTACGGAGGTGACCGAAGAAACACGAAGGTGGCCGAAGATGTCACGGAGGTGCCCGAAGAGACACGGAGGTTACCGAAGATGTGACGGCTCGGCCCTCGACTTGCGGATACTTGAACTGAGTGTGCTAAAAATAGAACACCAGCTAGCGTGCTATAAAAGGGAAGCGGCCTGGTCGTTTCATCAGACACTGTGTCAACCACCAAGATGTTCACTTGCATAACTTGCCAGAAGCAGTTTACTCGTCTGCACGACTTGCACCGCCAAAAAGCCTCCACCCACAACGATGCACGGTATACTTGTATAACCTGCGCACGGTCATTTCATCGGAAGGATCCTTTACTGCGCCACGAACGCTCATTCCACGAGGGCGCGACGGAACACTGTAAGGATTGTGGTCAACTCTTCAAACGACGCAGTCAGTTAAGACGCCATCAGCGTTTGATTCATGCCCCGTCTCTACGGTTTGGGCGACAACTTTCCACTGAAGAGGAGCCGCGGAAGGTCAGACCCAGTGAAGATGAGCCCGGGGAGACGAACGCCACTGATGATGCGATGACGGAGAGCCCGCCTATACCCACAGTTCAGAAGAGCCTGGATATCCAGCCGGACCCCACCGTTACGGTTTCGAGTCATACGCCTGACAACATCGAACATTTTCTGGACGAGCCCATAAATGTTCCTAGCGATCTGTTACAGGACGCCCATCCAGTGAGTGACATCTATCGGCGCCATTGGTCCATGATACGGCAATGTTTCAACCGTCATCGCCCTATTCAAGATATCTACAATTTCCGACTGACCGACCTCGCCCGTCTACGTAGCTACGTGGAAGCCATCTTCAACGACCAAACTACGACCTTCAGATTGAATCTGGCGTTTGGTTATGTGCTGCAGCATAAGGAGACAGTCCAAGTTCGATACTTTTACCAGAGCAGGAACATCCAGGTATTTGACCAACCGTTTACCATCATTAACCGAGTGTCGCTAGAGACGATGCTGGAGAAACTGGGCACCGTGGATCCCTTGGAATGGGTCCAACAACAACGCCCCAACACCAAGTGGACAGTGGAGAAGGTGACCAATGTCACGTTTTTCGTTACCAAGCTGACCGACCACCCCATCGGCTGAATGCTTCACCCATGCACTGATGAACACCATAACATGCCGTACATACTCTATATGTCTACATGCTGATCGTTGACTTGAGCTCAGTAAACACTTGTACCTAATGTGACGGTGCGTTAAATAATAAAACATGGTGTTTGATATTTCAATTTGTTTTGCTGTGAACATACCAAACATGCCCAGGGCGGCTCCCCCAACCTGGGTATGATGTAACACTGGGGATAATAAACTGTATGAACATTGTTGAACTTGTTGTTATTCACGACAACGGCTATCCGATTGTATAATACAGAGCATATATTGTATAATACAGGACATATATGGTACAATACAGGACAGATATGGTATAATACAGCACAGATTTGGTATAATACAGGACATATACTGTATAATACAGGACAGATTTGGTATAATACAGAACATATATTGTATAATACAGCGCAGATTTGGTATAATACAGGACAGATACTGTATAATACAGTACAGATTTGGTATAATACAGAACATATATTGTATAATACAGGACAAATATGGTACAAAACAGGACAGATTTGGTATAATACTGGACAGATATTGTATAACACAGGACAGATATTGCATAATACAGCACAGATATGGTATAATTCAGGACAGATATGGTATAATACAGCACAGATATGGTATAATAGAGGGCAAATATTGTATAATACAGCACAGATTTGGTATAATACAGGACATATACGTTAAAATACAGGACAGATATGGTATAATGCAGCACAGATATGGTATAATAGAGGAGAAATATTGTATAATACAGAGCAGATATGATATAATACAGGACAAATATGGTACAATACAGGACAGATACTGTATAATACAGGACAGATTTGGTATAATACAGAACATATATTGCAGAATACTGGACAGATATTGTATAACACAGGACAGATATTGTATTATACAGCACAGATATGGTATTACACAGTACAGATATTGTATAATACAGCACAGATTTGGTATAATACAGCACAGATTTGGTATAATACAGGACAGATACTGTATAATACAGGGCAGATTTGGTATAATACAGGACATATATGGTATAATAGAGAACAAATGTGGTACAATACAGGACAGATTTGGTATAATACAGGACAGATATTGTATAACATAGGACAGGTATGGTATAATACAGGACATATATGGTATAATGCAGGACAGATGTGGTATAACACAACAAAGATGTGGTATAATATGTGACAGATATGGATGGTCCATCTCTACACCAAATACCTTCCTTCACTGCCCCAAAATGCCCACGTTCACTACTACTCCTACTGATGACGTCACCGATGACGTCACAGATGACGTGAACATCCCTCAAATCGAGATGTACACCCCGAGAGCTACAAGATAACACCTCCCACGACACAATCGGACCAAGTATGGTCCCTCTCTATCCCAAACACACCTCCACGCACCCCCAAAATGGCCACTTTACTTACTACACCCAACTGCGCATGCACACATTGACGCGACTTGCACTTAAAAACACGCCATTCTGACTCTACCCCACACAAGCTTCACTTTGACACCTCCCACGACCCATTTGGACCCATAGTGGTCCATCTCTGCTCCAAACACACCCCCCACATGCCCCCCAACATGCCTGCTTTCTATACTACGGCCAGCCTGCGCATGCGCAGACTATTGCACACGGACGACCCATTAGTCGACACATTACAAACTACACGGGAGCTTCAAAATAAGACCTCATACGACACCATAGGATCACCTAGACCCCAAAACGTTCACTCCGTATGGACCTATACCTCCATAGCCATGCAGTATAGGCCTATGGGCCTACCCAGGCCTCGGTGAACTTTTTCCAAAAATTTCACCGTTTCGCTTCGAAACCCCTTCCCATCGTGTTCTAAATGACGAGACGTGAAAAACAAGACCAAACAACCCATATCACAATGAACGTGTGTGAATTTCCCAGGTTGGACCTATACCTCATAGCCAGCCTATGGGCCTACCCAGGCCTCGGTGAGCTTTTTCCAAAAATTTCACCGTTTCGCTCCGGGACCCTTCCCATCATGTTCTAAATGACGAGACGTGATAAACAAGACCAAACAACCCATATCACAATGAACGTGTGTGAATTTTCCAGGTTGAACCTATACCCCCATATAGCCAGTATGGGACTATATGGGCTATATGGTACTTTTCCAAAAATTTCACCGTTGCGCTCCGAGACTTTTCCCATCGTGTTCTATATGACGAGACGTGAAAAACAAATCCAAGCAACCCATATCACAATGAACGTGTGTGAATTTCCCAGGTTGGACCTATTCCCCTCATGGCCAGCCTATGGGCCTATATACAGACCTCAGTGACTTTTCCCAAAAATTTCACCGATTCGCTCCGGGACCCGTCCCATTGTATTTTTCTCGGCGAGACGAGAAAAACGAGACCCCACAACCCATAGTAACACCCACAAAAAAAATTGACCATCCCCATACCCCATACAGGCATTTCCCCTTATATTGTATAATACAGAGCCCTATTGTAGGGGTAAAGTCCGTGTACCGCTTTTTATAGTTTCGGGAAAAAATCCTAATTTTACATGCACCCAGCCCATTGACTTGATAGGCAGCCGCCGATAAGCCCGGGGACCGATATTAGCCCTTTTGGCTAGAGTTGATAGGGGTTTTCCCCTATTTTAGGGGTAAAGTCCGTGTTCCGCTTTTTATATTTTCGGAAAAAAATCCTAATTTTACATGCACCCACCCCACTGACTTGATAGGCAGGCCCCGATAAGCCCGGAGACCGATATTAGCCCTTTTGGCTAGAGTTGAAAGGGGTTTTCCCCTATTTTAGGGGTAAAGTCCGTGTTCCGCTTTTTATATTTTCGGGAAAAGATCCTAATTTTACATGCACCCACCCATGATTGAATGGCCCTCGAGGACCCATTCGGTCCGCTAGGGACCCACCCCGGGCACAAAACGTCTATTCCCATACTCTTTTTAGGCATTCCCCTTATACATTAACATTGGAAGTCACCTGGTTGACATGGGACTACTTCTGTCCGCGGAGGAATACAAAGGTTACAGGTTGCCGGGACTACTTTTGACCTCCACGTGACCCTGAGCTGGTGGCGCCCCCTGGCGCCACAGACGCCACAGAGGTGAAAGGCGATGTGGCGTCCCCTATACCTTTAACCTGGAAAAAGGGGAACCAAGAGTTACCTCCCTGGAAAACAGGCCTGGATATCCTCGCTATATACTACTTGTGTCGCATATCAAAATTTAATTCTGGATCAAATGTCAAAAGGTCACTGTGATCCCAAGTTACGTACTAAACTCTAGATGAAGATGAAAGGTCAAGGACACTGTGACCCCACAATCAGGAATTTGTTAAAAATCGTGGTTTTTTGTGTCCGTAGATATATTAACGGGAGTCAATGTGTCAGGTATCAAAATTAGATCAAGGTCAAAGGTCGAGGTCACTGTGACCCAAAAATC
Source organism: Hanleya hanleyi (assembly GCA_036873755.1). Lineage (NCBI taxonomy): Eukaryota > Metazoa > Mollusca > Polyplacophora > Lepidopleurida > Hanleyidae > Hanleya > Hanleya hanleyi. Next base: position 41,091 of record JAVTVY010015126.1, on the reverse strand, counting down.
AGAAAATTGTTCAAAATCGCAATTTTGTCATTTACTAAAATTTAGATCGAGGTCAATGTTCAAGGTCGCTGTGACCACAAAATCAGGACACCATGAAAAATCACATATTTTGCAGATACATCAGGAGAGACGATATGTCCTGTACCTAAAGGTCAAATGTCATGGTCACTGTGACCCCGAAATTAGGAAATTGTTCATAAATGTGATTATTTGTGTATGTATGTAGATACATTAGGAGAGTCGATGTGTCAAGTACGAAATTTTAGGTCAAGGAAAAAGGTCAAGGTCACTAGCTGTGACACCAAAATCAGGAAATTGGTAAACATCGCAATTTTTTGTGTCCGTATATATACATTAAGGGGAGAAGATGTGCCATGAATCAAAATTCAGGTCAAGATCAAAGGTCAAGATCACTGTGACCCCAAAATCAGGAAATCATTAAAAATATCTTATGTTGGCGTGTATTGAAGCCAATTTTGGCTCTTGTTAGTGTTGATAGGGGTTTTGATCAAATTTCATATCATCACTGTCTGCATACAGACTCAGATAATTATAAATGCATGCGCGTTGATCATGGTGTACAAATGGTATGAACATCATTGTGGCTTTCGCTGGTCAAAAAAGATCAAAGTTTGACTGAAACTAGACTATTTGCTGAGAACCCTGGTGTTCATGGGGTAAGAACTGAAACTAGAGTATTTGCTGAGAATCCTGGTGTTAATTGGGTAAGAACTGAAACTAGACTATTTCCTGAGAACCCTGGTGTAAATGTATACTGGGTAAGAAATGAGCGATTCAGAGCAAATTTCTTCTCCATAATGACATACACCCCCCCCCCCCCCCCACTTCCCTTCCCAATCATTTTTCCCCTAAGCCCCCCCCCCCCCCAGAAAGTGCGAAGATTGAGAAACGACAGACAATGGATGTAGATTTTCCGACTTGTTATTATTTTAGCCTAACTTGAGAAGACTAAATCCACAATATATGTCATGATAGCAAGCAAAACATGTTTTTATTACATTTGTGAACCATGATAGAATGTACGGTGATCTAATTTTCAAAACACTGACGTTCCAGATTATAGCTGTCATCTTTCAACGCCTGTGCTTTGTTAACTTCAACACCGTGTTTTGTTAACCACTGTTAACTGAGATGTTTACTAGATATTCTAGCGTCGTTTGCGAAATGAATAAAACAAGTTTCATGATTTTAACTGTATTTGTTTTTCTAAGCTGACTATGACAGTGAGCGATAACAGTCATCAGTTTATAAACAAATAAGTTGAAAAATACAAAAGACACTACGCAGTTTAGCGAAAATTTTGCTTCTGTGAGATGCGATTGAAGTGCCAAAATCACAATATTACGTATTCAAATATTACGTATACACTGGATGTATTGACGATGAGACAAATTTTGTTGTGAAAATTTCGTAATAAACGACCAACGGATTGTTCAAGCGGATTTTACTTCAATATAATACAGTTAAGGCATTTTGAGCAATGAAATCCCAGTGAGTGGTATATAAAGTGGAAATCTTTTCCGTCGATTCTTGCGGTGGGGGAGTTGTGGTGGGGGTATGAGGGTTGTAAATGAAGGTTGTATGACCATTGAACTTGGACGTTAGGATGGACCTTGAATAGGGACCAGAGAGTATTCGGGATCATTTGGAATGCATGCCTCCATCAGGAGAAGACTAAGCGCAGTTCGGGTGGATAGAAGTGTGTCAACGCGGCTTGTGGGACTAAGAAGGACATACATGACCCAGATGTGTCGCGCAGGATGTCGTCGTGAACCTCTCGTGGTGTAGAATAGGACTGGGGTGCTGTCCGCGTTGATCGGTCAACTCGTGGTGCACATGCGCAGTCGAGGACTAGCAAAGAACGGTAATTTTTCGGATGCACGGGACGTGTTTGGACAATCTCTAGGCCATTCTACAATCCAAATGTGGTGTGCAGGGTATCGTCGTCAGGCTCTTGTGGTATAGAATACGACTGGGATGGTAACGTTGAAGTCTGACGTTATGGTGTGCATGCGCACTCGGGGTTAGTAGTAAAGAAACCGCGTAGCCGCTGCGTTGTGTGGTCATGCCTATACATTAGCCCGTAGGGGTGGGCATGTGTACCATGAACGTTGGGATGGTCGTTACTATGACGTCATCATTATTAGATAAAGTGAATTTCGGGGTGCCTAAATGTGTGTTTTGTAACCTGGGCCGTGAAATGGGAATGTGTGAGTGAGTGTGGTTTTAACGTCGCAGTCATTTTCAGTCATATCACGACGACCCAGTGACATTACCCTGATACTTGGTCAACCAGTCATTGATCTATCCTCTTCCTGATGGGCGCCAAACGAGGAAGATAGTCTTCGGTATGACTCGACCAAGAATCGAACCAGTAACCTGCCACGCGCCACGTGCGAAGCGAGCGCTATTCAACAAGGCCACCGCAAGAATAGGTGCGGCATACTGGTTCCGAATGTGGAGGTTATGTGGAATGCTTGTGCCATGCGTGACGGGTATACAAAACGTCCCCTCTAAGCCCAAACCCCTATTGTCCAGAGACATGACGGAGACCCTTCCCTATTTGGCTCGCGTTTTACAGTTACAAGCGTCTAGTCCGTCATTCATAATTCAGCCGTGGTCCATTAGAGAATAGCCGCGTCCATAATCCAAAGACCTATTCCATATTCCATATAACAGTATTAGCACCAAATTCAAAAAGACAATCGTAGCGTAGCGTGCAAGATCTATGGCGCTACGTTTCGTAACTTGTGTCTAATTCCGCTTAACCCGGGGCTAGGGGCTGTGTGAACCCATGTACTTCAAGATCCTCATGGTACTCATATGAACAGTCACAATCAAAGCGTGATTGAGATACATCATTCTTTAGATGACGACTTCACGGCGAATATTATGGATTAAGAATACTGATCAGCGATACGGATTTGATATTTTTGGAACATCATGATGTCTTGCCGGCATCATTGAAAACTGTTGACCGATTCTCTCTTGCAGGAAACGAGCCTATGTTTATGTATACTATGATTGTCTTTTTGAATTTGGTGCTAATACTGTTATATGGAATATGGGATAGGTCTTTGGATTATGGACGCGGATATTCTCTAATGGACGACGGCTGAATTATGAATGACGGACTAGACGCTTGTAATCATAGTATACATAAACATAGGCTTGTTTCCTGCAAGAGGGAAGCGGCCAACAGTTTTCAATGATGCCGGCAAGATATCATGATGTTCCAAAAATATCAAATCCGTATCGCTGATAAGTATTCTTAATCCATAATATTTGTTGTCAAGTCGTCATCTAAAGAGTGAGTGAGTGAGTGAGTAGGATTTAAAGTCGTTTTCAACATTGTTTCAGTCATATCACGACGGTGCCTACATGTGCCAGAACACGAGTGTCCACAGTTCCTATTATTCTGGACACCGTCATCTAAAGAATGTTGTATCTCAGTCACGCTTTGATTGTGACTGTTCATATGAGTACCATGAGGATCTTGAAGTACATGGGTTCATACGGCCCCTAGCCCCGGGTTAAGCGGAATTAGACACAAGTTACGAAACGTAGCGCCATAGATCTTGCACGCTACGTTCGTATTTTGTTATCAGCATGCGATATGTATCGCCAAATTTGAGAAACTTTGAGTGGAGGCGCTTGGTGGAATAGCCCTGTTTTATAAGTTTCTGCAACAATGTTTTGTGACGTTGATTAAAATCGTCACATTTAACACAGGATCTAGCAAATGCTACTAGGCGTGATATGTATACGCCATATGCAGGTCCTACTGGAATATTAGTCCAGAAAAGGATAGTTTACGATGTCGAAATTGTAATCATCTCTTTTGTCATACAGTCGACGAAAGAGAAGGCCCGCTTCATTTTTAGCACGCAGACATGGTTGTTTCACTCATGAGGTACAGAGCGGTCGTCCGGACTATGTCTGCGAAGACAGTGAGAGGCGACGCCAGATCCTGGTTCACAGATGCGATGTTCAAGAGAGTCGACTCGATGCGGAGGCGTGCTATCACGCCGGGACCAGCACTGCCTCTTATGTAGCCCTATGAATGTGTCCCTTGCTTATAAATAGCGCTATTCTGATTGGCTAGTTCAAACGAGCTGAATGAGTGAACAACACCACCGGATTGCATGTCAACCATTGGATTTTTCTCAATATTACAGCATACCCAAGCTGCTTAATGTCTTTGCATGTCATCATCCTGGTTCCATTTGAGCAGCCATTCATGTTAAGATATGCGTTAAAGCCATCGGCGTCAATGGAGTGTCAGTTTAGTGATGCAAAACATGGCATTGGTCACCATCTCCACGGTCCATTGTGTATTACTGAGCCCATGGCGACGGATCCAAGGTGTCGATCTTGACCAAAGCTAGCTTCAGCGAGGCTCGGCTCGTAACTGTGGATGGTTGGATGTACACGAAGGCTAGGCTCAGATGAAGGCATTGGCTTGATCTTGGCTGGCGCCGATACATCTCACTGACTCTATGGGCCTCGGGCAAGAGCTCCCTGAGGACGTCTTCTGGGTCATCCAAGATTTATACATACTCGCTAGCGTAGAGTGGCATAGCTGAATTCATCCGTTCGTTATGCGTTGTGATGGAAGTTTGATGCATCTCAGAAGATGCGGTGATCGGGGAATCTGCGTCCTTGAGCTCGACGAGTTGGGTGAGTGGACCCTCTGCTTCGATGCTGGTCTCTTCCACCCTCAAACGTGCCTGGGCCACAGGAATTGTTCGCGAGCGAACGTCTCATTTGATTCGAGGTTTTGAAGAATGGTCCACAACCACACATGGATGCGTGAATACTTCTTAAACTAATCGTTGATGGCGACGTAACCCATCCGAGCCCTGGAACGTCTCCACAGATTAATGGAAGAAAGGAGGTCGGGATGGCTCATCGAAGCTGCGGTCTATGGGCTCCCCCGTCTTATCGGTTTGGTTGGTACCCCCCCCCCCCCCCCGCCTCGATGCTGGCCACTATGGGCTCTTCCGTCCTCAAAAATATATGCGGCAAAGGAAGTCAGTACCGCCGAAACTGACTGGCGTTCGAGGTCGTTTTCACTTTCCTCACATTCCTCCTTTGCCGCTGGCCCATGATGTAACTGTGAATGGCTGTGTAAATTATCCAGCCGCCTAAACGACATATTATGCAGCTATGCTGGGCGGTAGCGTCGTGACTGACGGACTCATATCGGCGTAACTGAAGCAGGTGCATAAATTGCTTCGAGCAGGTCCACGTGCACATCGTAGGGTTAACAGAGTGTCTGCTGAAACAAGTCAGCACGCTCGCTTTTATAGCGTTGGCTGGCACTCTATTGTCAGAACAACCGGTCTAAACCATGGTACATGGAAAATATTCAGCAAACGACCTCTTTAATCGGCCGGCACGGGCATGGCTCATACACGCTTTGTGCATGGGTATATGTGTTATCGCAATGAGCATTTGTGTCACGATGTGCCAAGTAGTCTAAGGCGCCAGTCCTAAATGCTGGTCCGCGTATTTGAGCATGAGTTCGAATCTCACTCCTGACTTCATTTTGTACCGCGAACTATTGTACCTACTACAATATGATAAAAACATAGAAGACAGGGTGTTGAGTGAGATCTCATATCCTTTTATTCAGTGAACAACAACAACGACAACGGGGGAACAACCATGTGAGAACGTAAGCCCAGAATGGGAGTGGTACAATGAAATGGTCTTGGATAAATTACAACACATATAAGGGAAGTGGGAAGAGGTGCCGACATACTGACAGAGCCACATGACTTCACAGTATAGTCTTCCGGTTAACCTATACACCAGCACATCCCGACCCTCCGCCTGGGGGTAGTCGTCAAACATCTCCGCGATAGTGTGCATCGGGTATCCACTGCTCAGGCCTTGCAATGCTTGACTGTTCCAACATCATGTGCACGTCTCCATGTCTTCGTTCATGAAGACGGTCAGGTCTGGATGAAACGGTGGTAGTCCGCACAGGTCAAAGTATTCTCCGTACTCTTCTGTCAAATACACGGCAACCCAATGTTCACCGGGTCGATCCATCGGACCTGTGTTGAGGACGTACGCGGCAGGGTACACACGGTCTAGCGGGAAAACGTCTCGGGCAAACACCGCTTGAAAACCGATCTGTTTCTACGGGTCCTTATCCATGTTAGACAGCATCAGCTCTTGTCTACTTGAATGATATTGTTGAACTCGGCTTACCAAATTACATCGATATTGCTCCGGCGGGGTGTCCCGAAGTAGATATTCGACCGCAAGTTGCCAGTCTTGATGAGGCTCAGCTGATGATCGTTGTCCAGCACCGAATCTGGAAGCACCGAATGTAAATTCGCTGACTAAAATTCGGTTGGAGTGACCGTGCTGGAATCTGCGGACGTACAAGACTGCGTCTTGGACGACGATCTCATAATAGGGTGCTTCGCTTGTGGCCAGTAAAGCAAAGGCTGGTGTTTAAGATGTAACGGTCCTGCACGAACCTATTGAATAGTCGTTGCAAAACCTCGCCATTCTACCTACCCGCCATCACTGACCGTCCCCTGAGGTGTCCCGGTTGTGCAAGGGTGCCGACAAGTGAGATATTTTGGCTTCTCGGCCATACGTTTCGATGTACGAACAATATGGGCAAGGCACTCGCGAGTCTGAGAATCACAACCATCTGCTGGAGCAGTGATTGGACAACGGTTCATTGTCCTCGAGATTGGAAAACTTCTTCACTGACGATCTTGGCGATCACGTACAAGTAGGTGTGGGCTAAATCCACGTACGCCGTATTCGAGTTGGTGATGACGAACTCGATGGGCTCCAGCCCCGTGATGCTGGAGAGAAGGTGACGCTCCACGATTGACCTTCCACGGTGCTGGTCCGGGTCTTTGGGTCGGTACACAAACCAAATTCGCTGTTGGTGGAGGAGCACGACTCTAGAAGGATGAAGGCCATGTTTACCCAAATATGTCCCGGTTGTTTGATGTGCGCGTTTTCGGGAGGCAGGTCTCTTATGGCCCATGGCTCGTACTGTTTTGGTGACTAAGACCCCTCACATGCTTCTTTGGCTCGTCTACAACACCTACATCTTGTACACCACTTCGGAAGCCTTGTTTCCCAACCGCGTTGACGCCACGCTTCACAAGAAACATTTGACGATGCTCCCGAGTACGTTCCCTAGTCCGCGATCCCATTGAATGCATGTGTCGCTAAAATCGGGCAGGCCACCCTCGGCTTGTTTGGTGTAATAATTCATCTATTGTGTATAGCAGTGGTAAGGTACCACCATCATGTAAAGTTAGCACCTCATTTCCTCGTTCGAATGCAATCGCTCGTCCTTTGTCGTCCCGTGTATCGAGCTTGATTGAGCGGATGTCAGCCTGCGGGACTGGTAGATTGAGTACGTGATTGAAGATTTGCGTGACTTGGGTCCTTCATCGGGGACCTGCATAGGAGAGGGATATTGGTATCCCCGGCAATGTATGTATCGATTACTCTCGAATGGGGGTAGAGACCTTAAAGCCCGCATTCAGGTCCATCATGGTTTTGGTACACCCAAAGGCACACCCGACGTAGATCCGGAACGATAATTCCGACAGCTGCTGCAGCGTCGGGCTAACGCTGGAGCCGCCATAAGCGGGGCGGGCGTGTGGTAAACGTATACGGGTACTGGATATCCACTAGACCACATTCCGATCATCGAGGGAGATCAGTCTGGGGTCAGCGGGAACGTGTCATGGATCTCGATCGGCGCGGTGTTTCAGGTGGTGATCTGCTGCTTCTGCATTCAGGCCCAAAGCTGGGAATTCCTCACCATTTGATGCGCCACGTGCATGTGTATCAAGATTTATGCATGCAAAAACCTGCCATCTCTCGAGGATGACCTGTGCGTTGACGTATCATATCATTCACCAAATCCATCACTTAATTCTGGACCACGATAAAACCTCGCGCGTTCCAGGACATGTTAGGGATGTTTTTCACCCATTCCAACAACGTGTTGCCCCTCATCTGGAACGAGACGGATAGTTTCTTCATGACTTTGTCTGTGACCCACGGCGGCCGTGGGACGAGTTGAGATGGCTCTGCGACTGACGGTGGGGTTTCCTCTGGGAATTGGGATTGGCCCATAAAAGTGATGTGACGTTGAAGCGCCTGATTGTACAGTTGTACTTGCTCGCAATCGCTGACATCCCGTCGTTTTGAAATCTGGTCCATGTCCTCATCGAGTGTGTTCAACATCTCGACAGTAGGTGATATCGGATACGGGGATTGCAGGGTTTGTAGAAGAAGTGATCTCACCAGGACCATTTTTCGTATGCCCCATCATCGACCGAACAGTACGTCCATCAGGAGGCCTAATACGGAGGCTGTCAAAGCCGCTAAGATAGCCTCGAGAAACTCGCCTTTTAGTATGATCGTTTTCTTCTGTGCTTGCGGGACTCGCTTTTATACGGAGGCCTGTCTTATATGCTTGTGCAACTCGACTTTCTGAGCCAGAGTATCAGTTAGTAGAACATTGCCATATAAGAAGTTGAGTCCACTCTCAAATAGAGAGAACACCAGGGCGCGGTCCGTCCCACTCACAACGGTCCGGCCCAGGTCAGGTGGGTGCTGTCTTCAGCACCGGTAGCGTAAGCGTACGCTTCCGACCTCGTGTCGACATGATCCACAAATAAAGATGGAGTATCGTTTCCTGCGCACGATTCACTTTCCTTCGGTTCGCCTGAGCTTCGATGATACCTATGGGAAAAGATCTGCAACCGGAGATCGTCGAGAGTGACTTGCTTCAGGGCGATGCGCATATACGCGTAATGTGATGCCTTCAAAGTCTTCAAAGCATCTTCAAGGCTTCCGGTGCAAAGCGGATGCGACCGAGATAAAAATGGGTCACCATGTACGTCAGCTGAAAGGTGCTCTGGGTTTTTTAAACGCAACCATGTATTGGGCATTTAAACTGATGGTCCGATGCTCTTTGTTTCTTGTTTTTTTTTGTACTTAGTTTTTACTAAACAAATGCGGCACATTGTAAATGAGCATGAGCCGCCAATGCGGGATGCTTTTAGTAAAGAGCCACCCGAACATCTGTTACCCCCAAGAGATCACCGACGATCAATGAGGCAGGTGAAGGGGTGTTTGTCAACAGGGGTGAATGGCTTGAGTTATGGGCGTCTTTGGTGTGGAGCCGGTTGTACCGTGATACTATCTCTATCATCAGATCGTATTGTCTGAAAGCTTGTTAACATATATACAAATATAAACGTGTACAAAGTCGATTTTGTCGCGTTATTTTTAGTGGCTGAATAACATCTTGTTCCTATTGGACAAGGAATGAACAATAGCAAGTATAGCATTCTAAAAATATCCTTATCACTACATCTGGAATAAAGTAAAATATTGGGATAGAGTTGCAAAATGACAGACGCTGTTAATTAAACCCGATCTTCAAAGCCGAAATGCATACCGTACTCTCATCGCTTTTCCCGAGTAAACACAAAGTTATCAACTAACTTGAAACATAACTTAAATTTCATAACTACTATTTTCGCATTTTATGTGTTTTATCGACAGACATTTCCGATATCTGAGTTAGACTTTATAAAGGTATGGAAACGGAAGTAGTCATATCTGATAAAATTATCATCCCAATCACGGACACTCTCACATCATGTCCTCGAACATTCGCCGTAACAGTAAATTAATCGGAGGCTTTGCGTTGCCCCTGTAAGGTCTTTTTCCCTCCATCGATGGGACTGTAAATGGACTGATGTGGTAGTTTCTCTTTTTTGCGTACAATATCCGATCAAGTCTCCATCACTGCTTGCTTGGAACGTATTGCGATCATTCAACTATAGCTGGTCTCATCGTCACATTTGATTCACCAGTAGATTCTGTATAGAACGGTCTTCTCAGACATTCAAGATGTTGCTCTCCGATGCTCTAACTACTATATCTTTGTGCTTCCAGAAATTGCGTTTGACCCCAGCGAAGAGGGTCGCAGTGGTACTATTGCATCCAAGTTAAGTCGTACCGGTACTTCCAAGCACGCCTAATTGTAGGACGTCAGGATGGCGGACGTTGAAGATGAATTCAACCTGACCGTCTTCTCGTTAAATTGTACCTCTCCCATCAACAACTCTTCCACGTTCAACGATTCCATGCAAGACACAAAGTATCTACAGTTTATAGTTTGGGGAATTATGTTGCCCATCATTGTCTGTTTCGGTTTGGTGGGGAATATCTTGACGATGTGTGTGTTGTTCCGCCGCGAGATGCGATCGACGACTGTTCTCTACCTCCGTGCTTTGGTCTTAACTGACTCGATCGTATTACTGCTTGCTGTATGCATGCTTACTCCACTCAGCATCTCTCACATCTCGCCCTACTTTAGCTACCACATGTTTTATCGTCGTACGATTACCTACGTAAACTATGCTGCTATGACCGTGCAGACATGCAATGTGTGGATTACAGTGTTTGTGTCCGTGGAACGATATATTGCCGTTTGTCATCTTTTTTATGCACCGAGGATAAACACAAAAAGAAACACACTTATCGCCATCATATCTGTAGCTGTCTTCTCCATAACATTCAATTTACCAAGACTATTTGAACTGGGATCAAAAACGTGCTTGTCGGAGAAAGGCGACAGTTACAAGCTTTATATCACCGAGTTTGGTCAAGGGAATGGCTACAAAGTTATCTATAAAATATGGATGTACGCCATTGTTGTGTTCATTATCCCATTATCAGCTCTATTTGTGTTTAATATTCGCATCATCACGGCACTGGTGCGCATGGCAAAACGCAGTAGATTTAACCTTAGAGTTACTAATGGAAGTCATAACGAGGCAAATGTGAGTCTCGTTCTGGTTTTTGTCGTCGCAGTTTTCATTATTTGCCAGACGCCCCGTTTGATAGCTCAGTTTGACATATTTTCTTTGCCAGTCTTCCTAAAGTTCGTGGCTGTGGGCAATACGATGTTGGTACTAAACTCCTCGGTGAATTTCCTCATCTATGTGTTTGTTGGTCGACAATTCCGAAAAGTGTTTATCCAACGAGTTTGTCATCGACGTGTTAATGCTGGGACAGGGCATGCGCACGATTTACAACCTATACATCATCATACACGCAGGACTGGAGACGATAGTTCTTAATCGGAGAGGCAATGTGACGAAGAATGGGCCTGTGTGACACAATGTGATGGAGAATGCGCCTGTGTGACAAAATGTGATGGAGAATGAGCCTGCGTGACTCAATGTGATGGAAAATGCGTCTGTGTGACACAATGCGATGGAGATTGTGCCTGGGTGACACAGTGTGATGGAGAATGCGCCTGTGTGGCACAATGTGATGGAGAATGCGCCTGGGTGACACAATATGATGGAGAATGCGCCTGTGTGACACAATGTGATGGAGAATGCGCCTGTGTGACACAATGTGATGGAGAACGCGCCTGTGTGACACAATGTGATGAAGAATGCGCCTGTGTGACAAAGTGTGAGGAACGTAATGATCACAAATCTGATTTTCTGCATTGATCTGGTATAGTTATGTTTAATTTGCGCAATTCTGCCCATGCATATATACATCTGGTCTGCCCCTATGGTGAAATGAAACTTCAGGCCTCGATATTCTATTGTGTTATTCTGTGTGTTGCTTTTTATTCATGTCGAGAAGAATGAGATATTCGGATAATGTACAAAATTTAACTATTGTGCGAGAACTGGCCAGTTCCGAAGTATCGGAAAGTAAAACTCTCAGTATTGCAGGGTGATCATACTTGCTATTCCAATGTCAGGAAATATAAAATTTGGGACTGTGTATTCAAATTGTGATCAAAGATTCACTTCATTTATATAAGATAACTGATAGTAATCCAATCAACTAGAACATTTTCTATCAGCCAATAAATTATAATCGACTTTACGATTCAGTCATTTACACCGGTAATAAATCAATTGATTATCATAGTTGACAAAACCAATGTTGAAACCAATGTCACACTTTCCATTTGTTATCATTAAAATGTTTATCAGTTGTAATCGTAGTCAATAGGTCATGGAGTGCGGCGGAATGACTTGGCAGGTCGGGGTGAAGAAGTATAAAGGGATGAAGGAGCATTCCCCGGAAAATTCCATAGTAACCGTTACTTTTTTATAAGCCAATGCATTATACTCATTTTAATGAATCTATTATTTGTACATGTAATAAATCTGATGAATACAAAAATTATCATTATAATTTAATCAAGTGTAATCATGGTTAATGGGTCATGGAGTGTGGAAAAATGATTGCCAGGTCGGGGTCATGAGAGACGGAGAGTGCAACTGAGCAAGGAGGATTTCCCCGAAACTTCTCCGACTTTATGTTACACTGCTGCACAAAATGTGCTTTCCCTGTGACATCGCAGGTTAACATGGAAGGGACTCACTGTAGCGCGGACCGCGGAGTGCGCACGTATTTGATTGGTTGATTAGGAATGATTTCTGACGATTTCGTCAGACACTGTGTGTTAACCCACAAATCCACAACGTTCAACTTACCACCTGCTCGAAGACATTTATGCACCCGCACGACCACAGGGGCTTGTAGTTGGTCAGTTATTAATTATGATATTAATATTTATATATACTCTCCTCCTACTCTATTATAGAGGAGAGTATATATAAATATTAATATCATAATTAATAACTGACCAACTACAAGCCCCTGTGCGCACGACTTACGACGCCATTATCCATGACGCCGCGCGATAGGCTTGGTCTACCTCACCCGCGGTCTTTTAATCGCCTGGATGTTTTACGAAGTTATGAACGCCCACTCTATCAACCAACGACAAGAAATGTGAACAGTCAATTGAGACTATTACGCATAATTCAGTGAGGACCCAAACGAATGGAGCCGGAACGCAGCGTGGAGGAACACACGGCTGTCGATGTACATCCCACCAAACGCAAGAGGGTTGAAGAAACCAGCCGCAAGAGGGTTGAGTAAACTACATTCGATCACCATACCATTCAGCCACCAAGCGCACCATGGGGTGACCCTGTTCCAACATTCGAACTTCAACCGTACAGTTTCGGACCAGGTGCTTGGCGACTTTTAGAGCCAAGGGCATTTCTTGGATAATTCAGTGCTTAACGATCTCTTGCCTCACTCCCACCCAGTAAGTGACATATACCGCCTCCACTGGTCCACGATCCAGGGATGTTTCCCATTTCCGGTTGATCGACTTCTCCCGTCTCTCCAGCTACCCCTATGCAATTGCTACCCCTCGAGCAATTTCCGCCCTAAGGGTATTGTCGTCATCATGTACGTCCGTTCGCTCGTCCGTCTCTGATTTGTTGTTGCCACCATATCGCAAGAATGGTTATGCCTAGGACTTCCAAACTTACATCACACGTGCATATGGTCACAGATAAGAAGCCTATTGATATTAAGCGATATTGACCATATTTTTCAGGTCATCATGTCATGAATGTATTGATTGTTACCAACATATATCTCAAGGGTGACTGATCCTAGGAGCCCCAAACTTGCTTCACATACATATATGGTCATAATCCTATCAGAAATTGATTAGATTGACCTACTTTTCTGGGAAATTTTCCATCCATCTCTGGCTGCTTATTACAACCATAGGTCTAGGCTTACTGAACTTACGATAGACACACATCAGGGCATGGACTACAGCCAATATTGTTCTTGTCGTATTGCAATCAGTATACGTACGTACGTTCATCCGTCTTTGTTTCCTCATTACCATCATATCTCAAGAATAAACATGCCTAGGTACACCCAACTTACATCACACGTTCATGAGACTACTACAGAAAATCCCATCTAAAACCAATGAGATCGACCCAGCTTTTTTGGTCACAAGGGCAGTTTATGTCAATTTACCTCATTTAATTATCTAAAAAATGACAGCATGTGAGCACAAAAATGATGGGCCTATAACACATGCATGTGGTCATAGAGCAGAAGTCTATCGCAAAGTGAAATTAACCTATTTTTATGGGTCACTGAATCCAAGTCGTTCCTTTCATCACCTACTGGTTTCTAACTACCGCTACTCAAGAATGATTATGCCTAGGCTGACTGACCTTACACTGGACACTTATTGGGCTTCAGCTAAAATTGGCATTGGAGTATTTTCATCATGTGTGTACGTACGTAATATGTCCATCTTCGTCTCAAGGATATACAGGGAAACCAAACTGCCATGGTAGAAGAACCTTATAAAAGATTGATTATCCTATATTTTCTGATACACTACTAGGTTAAACCGTATAAAGTTTGTCACCAATTGCTTTTTGTCATCAACTGATTGTTCTTCAACAAGGACACTATTTTAAGACCACCATGGTCGAGGGCTTCTCGGTGCTTTGCCCGGTTCATGTTAATGATCGTTCACTGCCTTCCGACATAGGTTCCTGCAAGACAGAAGCGTTCTTTCATCCAGGTGAATTCCCAAGTCGTTTTCTAAAGTATACTTATCTCAGGCATACCACGACTTTTTCTTAGAATTCCTTGTATTCTAGTCTGAATCTGAGGCGCTGAGGGGGCTTTCATTTTGAGTCATACGGTTGTATTGTAGTCGTCAGTTTCTTCGACATCTTGCATATCTCACCAATTTATTATCTGTATATGGTAGGACACTGGGCGGTAGGTATGCCTGTGGATTATTAATCCCCGAGGCCCATCCACTGTACATTGGAGCGATATGCAAGAGGCGGGAAACACTGACTACGTCAGGCGACTACAAAGCAACGATATGACTCTACAGGGAAGCTTCCCTCGGCACCTCACATTCAGACCTGAGGATACGGTAGATTCTCGGGCGTAGCCTTAGTGTCGCTTTTATTGCAGATGCTCATGTTGGTACTATGAAATATCCACACGGCAACCAACATCGGCTTAAGCGGAATTAGATACGCTAGCTCGGGAGCTGTGGTGACAGATCAGCTCAAACAAATAACTCATCTGATATTAATGGATGAGCATCGTGGAAGTCTGATGAAGTAAACGCCTCAACCTGGGGTAAACCTCGTAAATGCAAGAATACCCAGAAAAAACTTACTTGTAATTGTCATTTGACAAATATATGTTGGTTTATTGTCTTGGTGGGGAATTTAACGCACGACGCCGGGGATTACAAGTTTGTTTTTCTGGGAATTCTTGCATTACCATGTTTGCCCCATGTTGAGGCGTTTACTCAATCAGACGCCCCCGATGCTCATCCATTAACATCAGATGAGTTACTTATTTGAGCTGATCTGTCATCACAGCTCCCGAGATAGGGCATCTAATTCCTCTTAAGCCGGTGCTAGGGGTTGTGTGGTTACTTAGTACTTTCCCCATAGCTCATATAAAGGCGCAGGTGAGATACCAAATGCTGATGGATTGTTTTCCTGATGAGTCATATGGTTGCCTTCAGCCGCCAGACGTTGTCAATTTTTCTCGCCTCTTACATATCTCACCAATTTATCATCTGTATAAGGTAGGATTGTGCTGGTAGAATGTTGATCCCCGAGGCCCGCCCTCTGCGTATTTCATAGGACAAATATATGTAGGTTTATTGACTTGGTGTGAAATTTACCGCACGACTTTACCCCCTGAACATGAGGTGCTGAGCGAGGCTTGGGTCATATGGTTGCCTTTTATCCGCCAGACGTCGTCAATTTATCGCCAATTTGCTACATATCTCACAAATTCATTGCGGAGATTAATTCGAGCAACATGGAAATGTAAAACACGTGGCGTTTCAACAGTCCATGGTCCTTCACCCTTACTGGTCGTGTGTCTCTGGAGAAGGTCCTGACGCAGGTCGATATCTTGGACCCGATGAAATGGGCCGTCAGCTTCGCCCTAGCGCATGCCTGGCGGTGGAAATAGCGACAAAATACACCTTTGCTGTCACCAAACTCACAGGCCACTCAATCTACAGGCAACTTTGAAAATTTACATCGCTACGAGGAGACCTGTGACAAGACCAGGAAACGCAGATAACCTGGCACCGTCTTCTGCGACACAACCGCCATATTTGAGGAGCCGGCCGACCAAGGAATTGACGTTCCCATCGAGCAGCTGTATTTCCCGTTTAAGGCGTGTTTTGTCCTTATAAGGCCATCCTGGAACACAATGACGCGGCGTCGGCCAAAACACATTGGCGTCATATCCCACTGAGAGTCAGTATCCACCGCAACGCTTCTACGAACCGATCCGGTCTGCTCAGATTTTTCACACTGATAGAGAAGAAAGATGCGTACATGCATATCACATGACTGTGGAAACGGAACATTGTGGATGGTCCAGGCATCATCTTCCGCCGCTACCATGAGGAAAACCTGAAGGGGATACACCCTGTTAGAGAATCATCGGATTCGACATCAACGCACTCTTCCTCTGGGCCCTTTCCCAGGGGATGCCGACAGATTGAAAGCTCAACGCCCCACGAAACATCTGGTGGCACAATGACTCGCTTGAGAAACCCACGATCGGCCATAAATCCAAATATATTGATAAATGAATCGATCATCTTCGCCTCTCCGTTGACTGCTTTTTCTTCAACGGTAAGCGATTGCGCCTTCAATGCCGACGCCCCGAAGTCTTACGCCAGGAGACGCAGCAGAAGCTGTAGTGCATCGAGGAGTTGGGCAGTCTGATTAAAAGCAGATCCACACTTGCGTTAGTGGAGATGACGCCTTTCCCAACCGATGCCGACAGATTGAAAGCACAACGCCCCATGAAACATCTGGCAGCATAATGACTCGCGTGAGAAGACTACGATCGGCCATAAATCCAAACTTATTGATAAAATGGATCGGTCATCCTCACCTCTCCATGGACTGCTTTTTCCTCAACTGTCTATCTTCCTTCATTTTCAGGATGTTACTGGCACGAGCATGACTGCATGTTCGAAACCGACATCCCGAAGCCCTGCGCCAGGAGATACAGAATAAACGGTTGCGCATTCGAGAAGTTGGGCAGTCTGATTAAAAGAAGATCCACACTTGTGTGAGTGGAGATGATGCTTGTCATACATAGAGGTTGTACCTGCTCGATTTGACACAAAACCCCTTGCAATTCCCGACTCTTGTCAATAGTAAGGCGACGACCGAAGAATAGTGAGGCAACTTCCGACTAAAGACCATCACCTGTAACATTCCTCTCCAGATTGGGTGCATGGTCCACCAATATGCCAAGTTGCGAATGTTGGAAAGTTTGTATGATTTCATGCTCTCTTTTATCATCCGTTAGATTGGAGTTACTCAAGATGAATACGTCACAAGTTCCTACAGCGAGTCCCTGGTGAAACAAAGTGAGAACAACAACGTAAGAACAAAAGCTTAAATCATGAAGCTGGATTGAAACGCTCTTAGAAAAAGTCCTACACCAGCACATCCCGGTGTTCTGCCTGGGGATATTCGCCAAACATTCGCAACACTGTGGACAGGTTCAGTCCACGACAACAATGGAGTAGATAGGAGAGACAGTAAAGTCCACACACTCTTCTGCGAGGACCTTGTATAGCGCTTGACTGTAACACCAGATATTCATCTCTTCATCTATAAAAACTGTAAGGTCTGGATGCATGGTTGGCACTCTGTACGAGTACTCCCCCTCGCCGTCTTTCTAAGTTCATGACAACTCAATGTTTGCCAGCTCTATCACTCGGGTCCCTGGTATGGACGTATGCTGTGGGGTACACGTTTATTCCAATGAGCCCGGATGGAACTGGTGTTCCCCACGCAGGCTATGGCCAGATCACCCAGGAATAAAATTTCTTGATTGATAGTCAGATTCTCAGCAGGTATGGGAAACATCTTCATTTGCACGCGACGGATGGAGTGTTATGTTAGTCTTGGATGACGATCTCATAGTCGGGCGCTGCGCTGTTGGTCAACAATGCAAATATCGATGTCGCACGCCTGTACAGATTTGGGCGACTTGATCTCCTTATCGACCTATCACCGGACATTGCTCTCCCCGTCGAAGGGTGCATCGTCCACGTTCGAATAAAGGTAGAGCCCTACAAACCCGTAATCAGGCTGTCATGGTCTTGGTCTGTTCGAAGGCAGGCCCGACGTAGCCCCGCAAGGACAGTCGCAACAGCTGCTACAACGTCGGACTAATGCTAAGCTCACGCTAGTCCCCATTATTAACTGGGACTTTTGGTTGTGTTCTTTATCCTTCGGGTCAATGGGAAGGATTGCATCCTATTGATCTGGTTTTGTACTCCAATTCACCACAAGATCGCCCGAGGACGACTGGAGCGCGGAGAGCGTGTGGCACTGGCCTTCGAAGGGAGTGAATGTGTAGGTCTTGCCTTTGAACAGGACGTTGTACCACACCGTGCCTACCTGCTCGTTGTGCCACGTGTGAGGTACTGGATATCCAACAAGCCGCCATGGTTCGGAGATGTGGCATCTGCGTTACGTACTGTGTTAAGGTGTTGTCCGAAACAGCTCAGCTGCGCATTTATACGGTAGTCTGGGGAAAACATGAGTTAATCGCCTTCTTCAAGCCCCCGTTTCAATAGTCGTCCCAGGTAATAGAGTCTGTGATCGGCGTCGTGACTGAGCTTGGAAGCGTGTCGCAAATCTCGATCGGCGTGGTGTTCTTTGTGATGGGTAGACTGGATCCAGCCCCTGTTTCATAATGTATTTTAAACGGGAAACAAGAGGAAGTAACTCTGCCTATTAAGAAATGCTTGAAACAGGGACTGGACGGAACGTCACAAGGGAGCTAACTTTGCAAGAAAAAATGCACAATATACTGTGCATTTTTTGTCACCAATGAAAACTCCGTATTCTGACCCCGCCCCCAACTCAAAGGATTTGATTGGTTCGTTCATATACGCACGCTGGAAGCAATGCGTTCATGTGACGTCAACAATGAGAATGACGTTACTACCATGACCTCAACAATGGGAATGACGTTACTGCCGAGACGTCACAGTATGGCATTAGAATGAAATTGATACAAATGTTGCGACCGAAGGTAAAAACATGTCAATCGTCCAGACTAACCACGCCTCCAGATGGAATCTTTACACGACGAAACCCATCAAATCGTCCAGTCTCTATTTTAAAAATCATTTTTTCATTTTTTTTTTTTTCATTCTCTTTATTTATTTATCAAACGAATATATTTATTAAAGATCATTTTATTATTATTAAATAGTACATATGAAATAGAGACTCGTCCAGTCTATGTGATGGGGCGAGCGACATAAGTGGCGGGTTCTGCTGTTGCATCCAGGCCTAACGCTGAGAATTTCCCACTATCTCTTTTAGTACGTGCAAGTCTTTCAACCCTTGCTCATTAGCATTTCAGTTTTGGGAGATTTGTTGACTAGTCAAATAATTCACAAAATCCACTATGTGATTGTCGGGGATTACGTGGTTCTAGCCGATTGCCGTTCACCAGCTTCAACCACTTGGCAGTCTTCCTCTGGAACTTTTGGGCACGCTCTTCAAGACAACTCCGGCTGCGGGACTGATGGTGGTGAGGCTGGAGACGGTGGATGTGGATCAGACGAGATTTGTGGGCTGACTGCGGTGTCTTTTATTGCGTAGTATACCGGTAAAGCGGCTGGTTTTACTGTTAAGCTTTCTCACCATCGCTTAAATCTTGCTGTGCTTCATCATCAACCCAAGATCCCACCCAGCTCGGGGCCCAGCACAGATGGCACAGAGAAACACGTCTTTCTGAAAAATATTTTTCTTCTCTCCTTATGGGATAGAATTTTCCCAGGATACGGAGTTCTATTTTATACCTCGTCGTTGTCTTTTAAGGTGTGTCCAGTCTCACATAGACAACACACAAGGCGGAGTACGCAGCATGAACTATGGCTCGGACCAAGTCTGAGCTATGATAGCAGCTCATACTGAGACCAAAGCCTACAGTAAACTTCCTTTTCCATGCAAGTTGAGGAGAGACTGTTGTTTGACATAGAAGATAGTTATGCCGTCAAAAACATGCCCTACTTTGGAAATAATACTTAAACAGTAGAGTCTGTTGAAGCGGACTGTTATCTCAAATCCATCTGCTCTTTTAACTTCAAGTCTGGAGGAGCCATGTCTTCAGGACTTGTAGCGTAGACGCGTGCTTCTGCAAGAGCCACAAGTTATGACAAGGTTCGTGTCACGCCTCTTTGGAACCTTTCTGTATGTACACGCATTGGATCTCTCCGTGAAAGATTAGGGGTCAGTAGTCGGTGATAATTTGTTTCAGGTCGAATCGCAGATACCCGTGCTGTGGGGACGTTACGTATATTCTCTATATTCTCATAGCTCTCTAGATTTGTATCTAATACCGCTTATGCCGGTGCTAGGGGCCGTGTGGTCATATCATCCAAGTTGCCACATGAACAGGTACAATAAATGCGTACCTGAGATACAACACATATCACGAATCGTTAGATTCTTGGTATGTGCTTTAGAATAGGTTTACCGGAAGATTATTCTGTGAAGTCATGTGACGCAGTCAGTATGTCGGCACCTCTTCCCACTTCCCTTATATGTGTTGTAATTCAAATAATTCGGGGGAAAACTGGGTATGTCCAGAATATATCTGTTCGGCCATCTGAGTCAAATGGAAGGTGTCTCTAGGTTTTAAACACCACCAGGTGGTGGTCATTTAAACTGGTGTTCCGATGCCCTCTCCTTTTACTATGCAAATTCTGCGTAATGTAAATGACACTGATGATGACTGCCTTTGGTCAAGAGCTGGGTATCGGTTTCCGACATTATGTCCTCAACGATCGCGACCAATCCCTCCGGTTCCAAATCGGTCAAGGAGGTCAGACCTTCCACAAAGGTGGTGTTGGTCATCAACGCGAACACGTGCTGCTCATTCACTTTAGCACCAAACGACGTGGGCGATGGGTGGGACCGTAGACATGCTGGTGTCCTGACGAACGAGCTTTTAGACGAAAAGGGTCTCGTCCGAGAACGTGGGGTCCGAGATGAGGTAGATGGAGGGATGTTGCCAGCAATGGTCCATGTGCGAGAGTGCTAGTTTGCTCTGGTAAATCTGGTACGGCACCCCATGGGATCCTTGTCAGTGGCACTTACCGATGATGTCTAGATGTCGATAAGCTGACGGTGGTGCGTTGGATGGTCTCATCCAAATGAGTAGTGATGATCGAGCCATGTACCATGTACCTCGAGCCATGTACCTGATGATAATGGGGCTCAGTGGAAGGGTAACTGTAACCTACTGGGATTTGATGTAGCGTAATAACCACTGTGGAACTGAATGTCACTGGTCGTCGCGTCGGCGTGTACGGGCTCGAGCGTCTGGCTCGCTACGGTGGACGGATACGTGCTTCTGTTCTCGAGACCCGTCTAACTCACGGTGGTGGATATGAGGTTCCCGAGTATAGAGATGGCGAACGCTGGCTTCCCTTATCGAAATCTGCAGGTTGCGACAAGCTTGCCGCAATCTGAGCAGTGTGCCAGAACTGTTGCGGAGAGTATGCCGCTAACGGCAGTCCCAATTGGTAATTCCACAGTGTGCCGGTACTGGCAAACAGTATGCGGAGAGTGTGTCAGAAGAAGATAAAAAGTGCGCAGACGGTGTGCCATAACCAAACTGTGTGCCACTAGCGGCACACAGTGCACCGCTAGCGGCAAACAGTACGCCGAGAGTGTGCCAGAATCAAAGTATGCCGCTACCGGCACACTCTGTATGGAATGCGCTGAAGATTTGCTAGCTGCTATTAGTTAACCCAGTAAACTTCTGACCCTTAATTTTCAATCTGGATAGGAAACTATCCAAACTGTACTAGTGTAGGAATACATCACAGAAGTATACAAAATTGGCGTACCACACTCTACCATATAGTTGAAGTTACAGTTATTAGCAGAATGTTCTCAGAATGAACAATTAATTCTGAGAGAAAATTTCATTGTAGGATTCTAATGTACATAGGACTAACCTTTCCTATCATTGGACTACTTTTGGTACACATGAATACATATGTAATTCGGTTCAGGACTTTCAAATCTGGCAGTTGGTAAGAATGGTGGGAGAACATGTTTGCAACCATGATGAATTATTCCTGGTAATTTAAGCTTCCTGCATAATTTATAAAATTTGCTGATTTGTGTGGTAAGTCTATTTCAATACAAAGTAACAGTTTGATTATGGTTCAGGCCAGTCCAGTAATTTTGTAGACAAGTTGTAGTTTTCTCTGCCATGTTGATCATTGTGTTCTTTCATTCATTCATTATCTGTTTAGATTCCATTGCATGACAGATCTTATGTACAACAGTTTGAGTAGAGTAACTTGTACCATTCATGTGGAAGTCAGGGTGATGTCATTATGACCACCACCATGACAATATTTATAAGCTCAGAAGTTATTGGAAGAGTGCGCCGGAAGGCTGCCAGAAGAGTGCGCCGAAAGGCTGCCAGAAGAGTGTGTCAGAAGGCTGCCGGAAGAGTGCGCCAGAAGGTTGCCGGAAGAGTGAGCCGGAAAGCTGCCAGAAGAGTGTGCCGGAAGGCTACTGGAATATATAATTAGTTTGCAGCAAGGTTGCCGCAATCTGTATAGTGTGCCGGAAAGTTCATTCGCAAGGTTGCCGCAAAGTCTCTGGCACACTGTACGCGATGAGGTTGCCAGAAAGTTTGTGGCAAGCTTGCCGCACCCAGTGTGCCAGAAGAATATTATTTCGGTAAGGGTTAAGACACCACCATACAACACCCCCAGAGGGCTAAGATAGGCCTACACCTCACGGCGCCCTCTTGTCGTTTTATAGTTTGGGGAGCTATAAGTGGCAGTCGTCAGTCTGGTAGACTGAAACCCGACTCCGCTGAGCAGTAGGAAGAAGACACATTCTGTCGGATTTTTGAGGCTGAGGTGTGAGGCTGACCATGTGACGTCACGGATGACGTCACTTCCAGGTCAAAGGTCACTTTCTGATCAAAGAGCACTTCTGAGGTCAAAGGTCACGTCCGGGTCACATCTGGGTCACGGGACTTCTGGCGTCAGAAGGCGTTGGAATGGACGTTTTGGAGTCGAGGCAGACCATCCCGGGTCCGAATGGGTCGTGTGGGATGTCATATTGAAGCCCTCGTGGGGGAGCGTCTGACTGGACGGGTGTGTAGGGGAAGTCAGGCTATGGCGCGTATGCGTAGTCAGTATTTATCAATCAATTCATAACCCTGTGTTGTAGTTTATCACTCTATATGTCAGCGGGTTTTTTCAGGGAATTGTCTGGCAAAATCCCTGTTCTATTCATGACGTCACCGCTCTACGCCGAAACATAGCCCGTTTTGTAGGTCATCGCCCTATATGTCACGATAAAATTTCGGTAAATTTTTTGGGAAAACCCTGCTCTATTTATAGATCATGTCGGGTGAAACCAGTTTGGGGGTGAAACGCGTATACGCCCTGAGGTGTAGTAGAGAAAGTGCACTTTCGGAGGGGCTGGTTATGCCCCTGGTACTTCAACGTTATTTGCATAGCACTACATGCAGCAAGAGAAGGGAAATCCCCAGGCAACGCCTTAAGACCTATCGTATCGCCTTATTGCCTATCTTAACGCCTTAACGCCTGACTTAACGCCTTAGCGCAAATCTCAACGCCTTAACGCCATGATGCAGGCCGATGAGAAAAAAGAAAGATCAAGACGTTTTCATATAGTTTATTCTCCCCAATGATACATCATACCCACGCTGGAGAAACCGCGTTGCTTATGTTTACAATTCAAGTATGCTCTTATCCAATCAGAAGCCGCCATTTGATGTTGCATCCGTCATATTCGTTCTTGCCCGTTAGATGTATTCTCTCCTGCTCTTGTTCAATCAGAAGCCGCCATATGGTGTTGCGTCAATCTTCGCTCTTGTCAGTTAGGCGTATCTCTGATTGTCATTGGGCAGGCAAGGATCCTGCAACGGCAGCATGTCCTCGAACAGCTGTTTGCGCATTTTGATCGCATTTTGCAGGGACTCGACGGGTAGCCCCATATCCTCTTCCAAGTGACGCTTTGCCTTCATGATGGGCCTGTGCATGGGTCGCCTTTCAGTTCAAGCGGCAGCAGACTATATTGTTCATAGATCGCCATGGCTGTTTTTCTGATGCAGGGACGCATTAGGAAGTAAGTCTCCTGTCCGGCATCTTCGATCACTGCAGCATGGGTATTGATAGCTGCTGTCACAATACGATTTCAAAAGGTGGGTTCTTTCTCACTCAGGCTTCCCTAGGGCGTAGACTGACTATCTGAGGTCGAGTTCTCCCTATCAGTAGATAGACTCTCAGCAGTCTCTCTTTCGTTATCAGTCGGCGGAGTCTCAGAATCAGCTGGTATATTCTCAGCTTCTCCTGCCATGGTGTCTTCAGTCCCATGTATATTCTTTATGATGGACATGTGTCCTAATTAGACTAGCCTTGTCAAGTTTTGCGCTCGGATCATCATTTGAACCTTTGCATCCAACAATCTATGTTATCCGCATTATCAAGTGTTCCAATTGTGAGGAAAATGGTAAATTTAACATGACTTGTTTGGAGCTCATTTCCATAGCAACGACTCCACAGTTTGAGAGTACTGCATGTAGATTTGAAAAGTAGAGACCATAGTCTTTAAAATGATGTATGATCCAGGTGTGTGTAGGGTGGGTGCATTAAACTCGAAAAATAAGGCCCTTTTCTAGGATCGGCCGTTCGTATATTAGCAACAGAGCTACGCCGATAGCACCGGCAGATGCATTGAGACGTGGCTCACAGTGGCTCGTTCTACCATTCTCTGTCCTAAATTTTCAGCAATATTTCCTAGTATGCTCTTGTCCAATCAGAAGCCGCCATTTGGCGCTGCATCTGTCATATCCGTTCTTGCCCATTAGATGTATTCTCGACTGCTCTTGTTCAATCAAAATCCGCCATTTCAGAAAGTTCAATCTTCGGCCATGTTTACTTTGATCCGTTTGTTCTAATCGTCGTCGAGCAGGCCAGGATACTGTAATCGCAACATGTCTGGAATAGCTGTTTGCGGATTTTGATCACATTTTTGCAAGATCTCGGTGGCTGATAGTCCCATATCCTCTTCCAAGTGACGCTTGGTCTTCATGGTGGACCTGTGCCTGGGTCGCCTTTCATTTAGAACGGTAGCCGGCTATATCGTTCATAGATCGCCATGGCTGTTTTCCTGATGCAAGGGCGCATTTTGGTGTAGGCCTGTTGTAACTTATCCTGTCCGGCGTCTTCGATCACCGCAGCGTGTGTATTAATAGCTTCATGCAAAATACGATCCCAGAAGGCAGGTTCTTCCTCACTTTACTGGGATGTAGGCTGACTATCTGAGGTCAAGCTCTCCGTATCTGAAGATAGACTCTCAGCAGTCTCTGTTTCGGTATCAGTCGGCGGACTTTCAGAATCAGCTGGCATATTCTCATCATCGGCCTCAGTGGACACCTCGGTGTCTTCAATCCCATGTGTATTCTTCTGGTGTCGCATCATATCCTAATGTCTGGTGAACTTGCGTTTGCACTCAGAGCATGTATAACTCATGTTGACAGTTGGACGTCGACTGTGCACGTTTTTGGGATACGCTTGGTTTTATGGACAGTAACGCCCGCCAACGCCCAGGATATGGGGTTACCGCCCATCGAGGTCCTGCAAAATGCGATCAAAATGCGCAAATAGCTGTTCCAGGACATGTTGTCGTTACAGTATCCTGGCCTGCCCGACGACGATTAAAACAAACGGATCAGAGCGAACATGGCCGAAGGTTGACCTTTCTGAAATGGCGGCTTCTGACAGGTCAAGAGCAACCGAGAATACATCTAACGGGCAAGAACGAATATGACAGATGCAGCGCCAAATGGCGGCTTCTGATTGGACAAGAGTATTCTTGAATTGTAAATATATCCAACGCGGGTATGATGTAACATTGGGGAGAATAAATTATATGAAAACTTGTGAACGAGTTGATCTCAACTGTCTGCATCATGGCGCCAAGGCGTTATGCTAGGGTGTTAAGATAAAGCGTTAAGGCGTTAACACAGGCGTTAAGGCGCTAAGATAGGCGTTAAGGCGTTGCGTGGGATTCCCCTTTTCTCGCTGCAAGTATTGCTATGCATTTAACCTTGAAGTGTCTGGGGCATAGTCAGCACCTACGAAACTCCCCTTTCTCTACTACTCCTCATTGCGCATGCGCACGCGTATCACCACCAGTCTGGTTCTATCCGAAAGAGATTCAATAGGATACCACTCATGTTTGGATACAGCATGAGGCTAATGGTTTACAAACGACTTAATATAACCACTCACTCACTCACCCGCATTCCTCCTCGTCCTCCTCCTGCACCACACACACCTACATACATACGCTGAGGTAACTCTAGCAGTTAGCGAGAGCGAACATGGCCACCTCTCCCCAAACGCTCTCCTTTGCACTTCCGAATCTCCCCTTTCTCTAATATTCCCCCAGTGCGCAGGCGCATATCACTCCCAGTCTGACCCTAGTCCACGAGTGCTTGAACAGTATACCTCACACGACCCATTCGGACCAATATTGCACCGTCTCGACACCAAAACGTCCATTCCAATGCGCTTTTTCTACTGCGCATGCGCAGATGGACGGTATTTCCACTAGACACCCATCCAGTCGGATGCTCCCCCACGGTCCGTGTAACCTTGCACAATTCAATTTTCGGTTTTTGTTTTTGGTTTCTCAAAATCAAAAATTGAAATTGACCGTCAATTTTCAATTTTCGTTTTTCGTTTTCGGTTTCTCAGAATCAAAAATTGAAACTTGACATTCAATTTTCAATTTTCGTTTTTTGTTTTACTTCGCGCAAAAATGAAAATCAAATATTGAAAATTGCCTCGACTTGTCCGTTTTTCGTTTTTTGATTTAAACTTTGACGCATCAATGTTAACTGCGCACGCGCAAGGCTTATGATGTCACCTTCGGTCCGCGGAGTAGTATGGAAAGCGCAAATCGGATTGTTTAGGCAGGTGTGGAGCACAATATGGAAAGCCAGTAGGGGGAAAGATATGGGAGTGTCACCACACTATAGATCCCTGGAGCCAGGCATTCGAGCTAGATTATAATGGGCCAACTGCGCATGTCCAGACGTGAGTAGGCATTCGTGCAGTAGGTGTGAAGCATTATATGGAGAACAACGGGGTTGATGCGCATATGAGTTTCATTAAAGTAGGGTAAAATATTAAATACGTGGGTACCCTAAACATAACCCCAAAAGGAACTTCCCGCGTCGATGCGTTGAAGCTTTTGACACCCGCACTTAAAGCGTTAAAGCGTTTTTGACGCTGAACGTTGACGGGCATGTGAACGCTCCAACGATCCAGATCCCCAAAATAGAGAATGAAGATTGGACCTGAAGCGTTGAAGCAGTCAGACGTCTGGCAACTAACCAAGGCAATGGATAGATACCCTAACAAATCGATCAATACACTGGCTCCCGAGGATGGCCTGGTGGGCCACATGCCTCTCACGCTCCACACCTCTTATACGACACAATTTGCGTTTTCTATTCTACTCGTCATACCGGAAGTGACATCATAACCCGTCCACGTGCGAACTTAACATTGATACGTCAAAGTTAAAATCAAAAAGCGAAAATCGGACAAGTCGAGCCAATTTTCAATATTTGATTTTCATTTTTGCGTCAAGCAAAACGAAAAACGAAAATTGAAAATTGACTGTCAAATATCAATTTTCGTTTTTTGTTTTTGTAATCCCAGAATCAAAAATTGAAAATTGACTATCAAATTTCAATTTTTGATTTTAAGATCACAAAAACAAAAAACGAAAATTGAAAATTGACGGTCAAATTTCAATTTTTGATTTTGAGATTACAGAAACAAAAAACGAAAATTGAAAATTGACGGTCAAATTTCAATTTTTGATTTTGAGAAACAAAAAACGAAAAACGAAAAACGAAAATTGAACTGTGCAAGGTTACACGGACCCCCCACGAATGCTTCAACATGACACCCCATACGACCCATTCGAACCAATATTAGACCATCTCGACCCCCAAAAACGTCCATTCCAATGCAATTTTATCACTGTATGATAGGTACACAATCCAATCATTGGCTGACGAGAGAATTTCACATGTATTCTAAAACCAAGGGTCACACTACGACTTGCATCATTTTGATCGTTAATGGCGTTTTAGCACGCCCCTATAGCTGACATAATGTGGACTAGCCAATCCGTGTCCATTTCAGGCACGCGACTTGCAGGTGTTGCTTGCTTCGATTAATTGGCGGGCCAAAGTATTTTTGCCAGGTATAGGGGTGTTAATCCAGTTTTAAATACACGAGAATATCTTTCTTTTCACGAAACATCTCCACATTGTGCCGTTTTCAGTATGGTAGAATAGAAATAATTCCTTGTTTACTGCGGTAAAACATAGGCCTGAGTGATCAAACGTGCAGACTCATCCTATTGCAGCGCGATCTATTCTAGGTGATTCACGGCCTACGTGACCAAACTTAAGACTCATCCTATTGCAGAGCGATCTATTCTAGGTGTTTTAGAGTAAACAAGGAATTATTTCTTAAATATATAACATATGTATAAAATTTCTGGAGATATCAGTGGTTCAAAATACTCTCCCAGGTCAAAAGATAGGGCGACGAGAAAATAGACTCTCCAGTTTACTCAGCTGAAAACACGGATCACTAAACAGACAGGCTCTTCTTTGTTTTCCCAATAAAGTGAGAGTGGGCCATTGACTGTCACTTTTCAATCACCATTCATTGACTCTCGAAAAAAAGTCAGTGATTGCTGTGTTTACTATTAAAGGCATATCATACATGTTTGTTGTGCAAACATCTTGTGTTATAACGTTCAAAAGAAATATCAACTGTGTTATACCGGTACATGAATATTGTGCTATATTCGTGCTAATTTGCCATTCACCATGTGGACTATATTGTCATTAAACATTATCTGAAATTAATAATGAACAGTATGAATATTCCTGTTTGTTTTTTGTTTTTGTTTTTTCTTCGGAAAATAGTCTGGGTTAAAGTCGAAGTGGAGAATTGTCCGAGTGGGGAACTGTCAGTGGGGGAACTGTCAGATTGGGGAAATGTCCTAGACCCGGAAATGCTTATATGAGTGGAGGTGGCAACCAGGCTTTTCATATTGAGGAATGCCATAGGAAAGATTTCCACCCAGTTGCCAGCTTCTGATCGGTAGGTGGAACAAAAGTCACGTTTTTGGGGGGGGGGGGTTCCAAAATTGCCGCCTGACTGAGATTTCGAGGTACATGTGTCAGATTCATTGACGATTGCAAGTTCAGAAAGAGTTACTCCCCTTGTGGATAGTCTTCATTCTCAGGGTGAAACGAACGGAACCAACGTGGGCTGTGACCTTGACTATGGCTCTCCAAAAAGCGATCGTTTCTGCAGTTTTTTCCCAAACTTTGGTGAAAAATGCGGTGTCATGCGTTGGAACATCTCCTGTCCGGTCCAAGTAAGTATAGGAGCTACGCATTTCACGTTATCTATTGTTATCTATATTCTGGAACCGGAAAACCCAGTAACTCAGTGACTGCATGGGACATTAGTTCAACAAGCTGAACCCTACTGACATTTAATTTTGTGATATTGATTATGTATAGGGTTCAGCCGTTGAACCAAAATTTCCTATCGCAAAAATTTTGCCTCCCGACGTGGGTAACAGCGGGTGTATTTGCGCTCATAAAAATCGATAATACCTGCCGCTTTGTGCTCGTTTGGATAGAATACATATTTGCCTACTTCCCTGGCCATTTATTTTCTCTGTTCAGCTCCTTTCATTTCCATAAGCGACAAAAGACAAAAATATCATCACGGACGATCGGTCGATACTTCATGTAAGGAAGCACGAGAAATCTCTGGGACCATACTTTTCTGAAGAGGTGGAGTGAAGACGGCACTTTGGGTATAATACTTTCTCACAGCGGTAGATTGAAGTATCATCAGCGGTGAAATGAAGACGGTAGTTTCAATATTATACTTTTGCTCAGCGGTAGATACGGCACTTTGGAATAATATGATTATTTAGCGGGAGCTTGAGATGGCGGTTTGATAGCCTTGTCCTTTTCCTCAGCGGTGGAATGCAGACGGTGGTTTGAATAGTCTCCCTTGCTTTAATTAATGGTGTGCTATTTGGGACCACTTGATTCATGAGCTGAGGAGGATTGGAGACGGCTGTTTGGAGGTCATCATTTGTATAAAGCTTATCAAGAAAATAGATTGCTTACTTTTTCATCAGCGGTGAAATGAAGACGGTAGTTTGAATATTATACTTTTGCTCAGCAGTACATACGGCACTTTGGATAGTGTTATTATATAGCGGCCAGGGGTTTTTCTAGACACTTTTTTCATCGTGGTAACCACGATGAAAAACAATTACAAATTGAGTTTTTGCAGAATTTTGTAAATTGAGTTTTATTGCCGATAATTGAGTTTTCTAAAATTTGGAGAATTTATGCGCCGAAGGCGTGCGAAAAATTGAGTTTCTACGAAATAAATTGAGTTTCTGAGAAATCTAAACTGAGTTTCGTCGTCTGTTATCCCGTCCCCCTCCCCCAAAACCCCCGCGAGAAAGAAAAAAAAAACGTGTGACCAGCCACGCCACTCAAGTCGAGATAAGCACTCAGGATTTGTAACTGATGTACAGACAGATAACTTGTGTACCTTTATTATTCAATCGTATAGCTCCGATAAGGACGTCTGGTCTTGAACTGTTCTCATTTCAGTCGTATAGGTCCGATAAAGACATTGTCCTGAACGTTTCTCATTTCAAAGCAAATTGTTGGCGACGTTTTCGACGATCGAACTAGTCCGCCATTTTGATATTTCAAAGTTACGTCCCCTCTTTTTAGTCCACTCGGGAACCACTGCTGTCATACTGCCGTGGCTTATGAGTCTGGTCTCCGAGACACGCTGTCCGTCAATCTCCGGGTTTTCCGGTTAAGTTCGGAACCAAGACAACGGGCAAGCATTTTCTCTCTGTCAACATTTCACTTGGATGCGTGTGACGTTGAAAGACATTTCCCCAGAAACAAGAAACGAACAAAACAGACATTCCCCAAAATACAGCTGATGTACCATTTGGGAATAAATACACAAAGTGAGCAATGCAGATTGGTGTAAAAACAAAAGATCCACACTCTCTCCTGCGCAACTGGGGATCTACATGCGGGGGCATATATGCTATAACATACAACATATACGTTTTTATGAATAATTTTGTTTCTGCCCGATGGAAATTTCTGAAACCCCAGTATGTTTTGTAAACAAGTCCCACACCACATACTACAAAATAGGGTGCATATTGAGCAAACAAACTTGTATGCAGCTATGTATGACACGCAACTTTGCTTGATGAGCTTCATAACATTACTGACATGTTCATTCACGATGAAAAATTGTCGCGAATTTATTTATTGTAAGTGTCCTACTAAAAAGATAAAAAAATTGAGTTTGCAGACTGCATGTGATGAAAAACCCGAAAAAATTGAGTTTTTCATCTTTTTGAAATTGAGTTATATAAAGGAAAAGTGTCTAAAATAACCCCTGAGCGGCAGATTGAGACGGTGGTTTCATAGCCTTCTCCTTTTCCTCAGCGGTGGAATGGAGCTGGTGGATTGAATAGTCTCCCTTGCTTTGAAGCACTTTTTCATCAGCGATGGAATGAAGACGGTAGTTTGAAAATTACACTTTTGCTCAGCGGTACATACGGCACTTTGGATAGTGTTATTTTTTTTAGCGGTAGATTGAGATGGCGGTTTGATAGCCTCCTTTTTCTCAGCGGTGGAATGGAGACGGTGGTTTGAATCGTCTCCCTTGCTTTGAAGCTGTTTTTCCTCGGGTGGAATGAAGGCGGTAGTTTGAATATTATATTTTTGCTCAACGGTAGATACGGCACTTTGGTAGTATTATTAGTTAGCGGCAGATTGAGACGGCGGTTTGATAGCCTTCTTTTCCTCAGCGGTGGAATGGAGACGGTAGTTTGAATATTATACCTTTGCTCAGCGGTAGATACGGCACTTTGGATAGTATTATTAGTTAGCGGCAGATTGAGACGGCGGTTTGATAGCGTCCTCCTTTTTCTCAGCGGTGGAATGGAGACTGTGGTTTGAATCGTCTCCCTTGCTTTGAAGCAGTTTTTCCTCAGCGGTGGAATGAAGACGGTAGTTTGAATATTATACTTTTGCTCAGTGGTACATACGGCACTTTGGATAGTGTTATTATTTAGCGGCAGATTGAGACGGCGGTTTGATAGCGTCCTCCTTTTTCTCAGCGGTGGAATGGAGACTGGTTTGAATCGTCTCCCTTGCTTTGAGGCAGTTTTTCCTCAGCGGTGGAATGAAGACGGTGGTTTGAATATTAAATTTTTGCTCAGCGGTAGCGGAGACAGATTGAGACGGTGGTTTGATAGCCTTCTCCTTTTCCTCAGCAGTGGAATGGAGACGGTGGATTGAATCGTCTCCCTTGCTTTGAAGAAGTTTTTCCTCAGCGGTGGAATGAAGACGGTAGTTTGAATATTATATTTTTGCTCAGCGGTAGATACGGCACTTTGGATAGTATTATAAGTTACCGGCAGATTGAGACGGTGATTTGATTGGATATGATACTTTTCGTCAGCGATAGATTGGAGACTAACAATAGAATAAAAAAATAGAAATAAAATACCCCCACCTTTCTCCGTTTCCTGATAAACTCGTGATGATAAAAAGTCCTTTTTTTCCTGTGTGTGGAATTCAATTGTATTTACAGAATTGGCACTACAGGCCGAACATGTGATGTACTCGTTTTCAACGTGGCTGTTGTTGCAACTGTAAGACACGAATTCTCGTACATTCCTCCCTAACCCAGATTTGACAAACTACAGACTTTGGTGGAGAAATAATTTTTTTTACGGCTGAAACGAAGCTGAAGTTGATAGTTATGAAAGTTACCTAACCCTAAGTCCTAAACCCGCTTTGACACTCGACTTCAGGTACAGTCCTCCCTAACAGCGCTTTGACACTCGGCTACACGTACATTCCTCCCTAACCCCGCTTTGACACTCATCTTCACCTACAAACCTCCCTAACCCTGCTTTGACACTCGACTTCACATACATTCCTCCCTAACACCGCTTTGACACTCAACTTCACGTACATTTGTCCCTAACACCGCTTTGACACCCGAATTCATGTACATTCCTCCCTAACACCACTTTGACACTCAACTTCACGTACATTCCTCCCTAACCCCGATTTGACAAACTACAGACTTTGGTGGAGAATTTTTTTTTTATAGCTGAAACGAACCTGAACTTGATAGTTATGAAAGTTACCTAACCCTAAGTCCTAAACCCGCTTTGACACTCGACTTCAGGTACAGTCCTCCCTAACACCGCTTTGACACTCCGCTACACGTACATTCCTCCCTAACACCGTTTTGACACTCGTCTAAACATACAACCCTCCGTAACCCTGCTTTGACACTCGACTTCACGTACATTCCTCCCTAACACCGCTTTGACACTCGTCTTCACATTGACGTACATTACTTGCTGACATCGCCTTGACACTCGACTTCACGTACATTCCTTTCTAACACCGCTTTGACACTCAACTTCCCATACATTCATCCCTAACACGACTTTGACAGTCAACTTGATATACATTCCTCCTAACACCGCTTTGACACTCGACTTCACGTACATTTGTCCCTAACACTGCTTTGACACTTGCATTCAGGTACATTCCTCCCCAACCCCGATTTGACAAACTACAGACTTTGGTAAAGAAATATTTTTTTTATAGCTGAAACGAACCTGAACTTGATAGTTATGAAAGTTACCTAACCCTAAGTCCTAAACCCGCTTTGGCACTCTACTTCAGGTACAGTCCTCCCTAACACCGCTTTGACACTCGGCTACACGTACCTTCCTCCCTAACACCGCTTTGACACTCGTCTTCACATACAACCCTCCCTAACCCTACTTTGACACTCGACTTCACGTACATTACACCCTAACACCGCTTTGACACTCGACTTCACATACATTTGTCCCTAACAACGCTTTGACACTCGAATTCACGTACATTCATCCCTAACCCCGATTTGACAAAGTACAGACTTTGGAGAAATAAATTTTTATAGCTGAAACGAACCTAAACTTGATAGTTATGAAAGTTACCTAACCCTAAGTCCTAAACCCGGTTTGACACTCGACTTCAGGTACAGTCCTCCCTAACACCGCTTTGACACTCGGCTACACGTACATTCCTCGCTAACACCGCTTTGACACTCGTCTTCACATACAACCCTCCCTAACCCTGCTTTGACACTCGACTTCACGTACATTCCTCCCTAACACCGCTTTGACACTCGTCTTCACATTGACGTACATTACTTCCTCACATCGCCTTGACACTCGACTTCACATACATTCCTTCCTAACACCGCTTTGACACTGAACTTCCCATACATTCATCCCTAACACGACTTTTACAGTCAACTTCATATACATTCCTCCCTAACACCACTTTGACACTCGACTTCACGTACATTTGTCCCTAACACTGCTTTGACACTCGAATTCACGTACATTCCTCCCTTACCCCGATTTGACAAACTACAGACTTTGGTGGAGAAATAATTTTTTTTATAACTGAAACGAACCTGAAGTTGATAGTTATGAAAGTTACCTAACCCTAAGTCCTAAAACCGCTTTGACACTCGACTTCAGGTACAGTCCTCCCTAACACCGCTTTGACACTCGGCTACATGTACATTCCTCCTAACACCGCTTTGACACTCGTCTTCACATACAACCCTCCCTAACCCTGCTTTGACACTCGACTTCACGTACATTCCACCCTAACACCGCTTTGACACTTGACTTCACGTACATTCCTCCCTAACACCGCTTTGACACTCGTCTTCACATTGACGTACACTACTTCCTGACATCGCCTTGACACTCGACTTCACATACATTCATCCCTAACACGACTTTTACAGTCAACTTCATATACATTCCTCCCTAACACCACTTTGACACTCGAATTCACGTACATTCCTCCGTAACCCCGATTTGACAAACTACAGACTTTGGAAAAATAATTTTTTTTATAGCTGAAACGAACCTGAACTTGATAGTTATGAAAGTTACCTAACCCAAAGTCCTAAACCCGCTTTGACACTCGACTTCAGGTACAGTCCTCCCTAACACCGCTTTGACACTCGGCTACACGTACAACCCTCCCTAACCCTGCTTTGACACTTGACTTCACGTACGTTCCTCCCTAATACCGCTTTGACACTCGACTTCACGTACATTTGTCCCTAACACCGCTTTGACACTCGAATTCACGTACATTCCTCCATAACCCCGATTTGACAAACTACAGACTTTGGAAAAATAATTTTTTTTATAGCTGAAACGATCATGAACTTGATAGTTATGAAAGTTACCTAACCCCAAGTCCTAAACCCGCTTTGACACTCGACTTCAGGTACAGTCCTCCCTAACACCGCTTTGACACTCGGCCACACGTACAACCCTCCCTAACCCTGCTTTGACACTCGGCTACACGTACATTCCTCCCTAACCCCGATTTGACAAACTACAGACTTTGGTAAAGAAATAAAAAAATTTATAGCTGAAACGAACCTGAACTTGATAGTTATGAAAGTTACCTAACCGTTAGTCGTAAACCCGCTTTGACACTCGACTTACCCGCTTTGACACTCGACTTCAGGTACAGTCCTCCCTAACAGCGCTTTGACACTCGGCTACACGTACATTCCTCCCTAACCCCGCTTTGAAACTCGGCTACATGTACATTCCTCCCTAACACCGCTTTGACACTCGGCTACATGTACATTCCTCCTAACACCGCTTTGACACTACTGTATTAGGGATGAATGTATGGGAAGTTCAGTATCAAAGCGGTGTTAGGAAGGAATGTATGTGAAGTCGAGTGTCAAGGCGATGTGAGGAAGTAATGTACGTCAATGTGAAGACGAGTGTCAAAGCGGTGTTAGGGAGGAATGTACGTGAAGTCGTGTCAAAGCAGGGTTAGGGAGGGTTGTATGTGAAGACGAGTGTCAAAGCGGTGTTAGGGAGGACTGTACCTGAAGTCGAGTGTCAAAGCGGGTTTAGGACTTCGGGTTAGGTAACTTTCATAACTATCAAGTTCAGGTTCGTTTCAGCTATAAAAAAAAAAATTCTCCACCAAAGTCTGTAGTTTGTCAAATCGGGGTTAGGGAGGAATGTACGTGAAGTTGAGTGTCAAAGCGGTGTTAGGGAGGAATGTACATGAATTCGGGTGTCAAAGCGGTGTTAGGGACAAATGTACGTGAAGTTGAGTGTCAAAGCGGTGTTAGGGAGGAATGTATGTGAAGTCGAGTGTCAAAGCAGGGTTAGGGAGGTTTGTATGTGAAGATGAGTGTCAAAGCGGGGTTAGGGAGGAATGTACGTGTAGCCGAGTGTCAAAGCGCTGTTAGGGAGGACTGTACCTGAAGTCGAGTGTCAAAGCGGGTAAGTCGAGTGTCAAAGCGGGTTTACGACTAACGGTTAGGTAACTTTCATAACTATCAAGTTCAGGTTCGTTTCAGCTATAATTTTTTTTATTTCTTTACCAAAGTCTGTAGTTTGTCAAATCGCGGTTAGGGAGGAATGTACGTGTAGCCGAGTGTCAAAGCAGGGTTAGGGAGGGTTGTACGTGTAGCCGAGTGTCAAAGCGGTGTTAGGGAGGACTGTACCTGAAGTCGAGTGTCAAAGCGGGTTTAGGACTTGGGGTTAGGTAACTTTCATAACTATCAAGTTCATGATCGTTTCAGCTATAAAAAAAATTATCTTTCCAAAGTCTGTAGTTTGTCAAATCGGGGTTACGGAGGAATGTACGTGAATTCGAGTGTCAAAGCGGTGTTAGGGACAAATGTACGTGAAGTCGAGTGTCAAAGCGATATTAGGGAGGAACGTACGTGAAGTCAAGTGTCAAAGCAGGGTTAGGGAGGGTTGTACGTGTAGCCGAGTGTCAAAGCGGTGTTAGGGAGGACTGTACCTGAAGTCAAGTGTCAAAGCGGGTTTAGGACTTTGGGTTAGGTAACTTTCATAACTATCAAGTTCAGGTTCGTTTCAGCTATAAAAAAAATTATTTTTCCAAAGTCTGTAGTTTGTCAAATCGGGGTTACGGAGGAATGTACGTGAATTCGAGTGTCAAAGTGGTGTTAGGGAGGAATGTATATGAAGTTGACTGTAAAAGTCGTGTTAGGGATGAATGTATGGGAAGTTCAGTGTCAAAGCGGTGTTAGGAAGGAATGTATGTGAAGTCGAGTGTCAAGGCGATGTCAGGAAGTAATGTACGTCAATGTGAAGACGAGTGTCAAAGCGGTGTTAGGGAGGAATGTACGTGAAGTCGAGTGTCAAAGCGGTGTTAGGGTGGAATGTACGTGAAGTCGAGTTTCAAAGCAGGGTTAGGGAGGGTTGTATGTGAAGACGAGTGTCAAAGCGGTGTTAGGAGGAATGTACATGTAGCCGAGTGTCAAAGTGGTGTTAGGGAGGACTGTACCTGAAGTCGAGTGTCAAAGCGGTTTTAGGACTTGGGGTTAGGTAACTTTCATAACTATCAACTTCAGGTTCGTTTCAGTTATAAAAAAAATTATTTCTCCACCAAAGTCTGTAGTTTGTCAAATCAGGGTAAGGGAGGAATGTACGTGAATTCGAGTGTCAAAGCAGTGTTAGGGACAAATGTACGTGAAGTCGAGTGTCAAAGTGGTGTTAGGGAGGAATGTATATGAAGTTGACTGTAAAAGTCGTGTTAGGGATGAATGTATGGGAAGTTCAGTGTCAAAGCGGTGTTAGGAAGGAATGTATGTGAAGTCGAGTGTCAAGGCGATGTGAGGAAGTAATGTACGTCAATGTGAAGACGAGTGTCAAAGCGGTGTTAGGGAGGAATGTACGTGAAGTCGAGTGTCAAAGCAGGGTTAGGGAGGGTTGTATGTGAAGACGAGTGTCAAAGCGGTGTTAGCGAGGAATGTACGTGTAGCCGAGTGTCAAAGCGGTGTTAGGGAGGACTGTACCTGAAGTCGAGTGTCAAACCGGGTTTAGGACTTAGGGTTAGGTAACTTTCATAACTATCAAGTTTAGGTTCGTTTCAGCTATAAAAATTTATTTCTCCAAAGTCTGTACTTTGTCAAATCGGGGTTAGGGATGAATGTACGTGAATTCGAGTGTCAAAGCGTTGTTAGGGACAAATGTATGTGAAGTCGAGTGTCAAAGCGGTGTTAGGGTGTAATGTACGTGAAGTCGAGTGTCAAAGTAGGGTTAGGGAGG
Organism: Hanleya hanleyi; assembly: GCA_036873755.1. Lineage (NCBI taxonomy): Eukaryota > Metazoa > Mollusca > Polyplacophora > Lepidopleurida > Hanleyidae > Hanleya > Hanleya hanleyi. The sequence continues at coordinate 2,743 of JAVTVY010015126.1, read as the reverse complement.
GTTGTATGTGAAGACGAGTGTCAAAGCGGTGTTAGGGAGGAAGGTACGTGTAGCCGAGTGTCAAAGCGGTGTTAGGGAGGACTGTACCTGAAGTAGAGTGCCAAAGCGGGTTTAGGACTTAGGGTTAGGTAACTTTCATAACTATCAAGTTCAGGTTCGTTTCAGCTATAAAAAAAATATTTCTTTACCAAAGTCTGTAGTTTGTCAAATCGGGGTTGGGGAGGAATGTACCTGAATGCAAGTGTCAAAGCAGTGTTAGGGACAAATGTACGTGAAGTCGAGTGTCAAAGCGGTGTTAGGAGGAATGTATATCAAGTTGACTGTCAAAGTCGTGTTAGGGATGAATGTATGGGAAGTTGAGTGTCAAAGCGGTGTTAGAAAGGAATGTACGTGAAGTCGAGTGTCAAGGCGATGTCAGCAAGTAATGTACGTCAATGTGAAGACGAGTGTCAAAGCGGTGTTAGGGAGGAATGTACGTGAAGTCGAGTGTCAAAGCAGGGTTACGGAGGGTTGTATGTTTAGACGAGTGTCAAAACGGTGTTAGGGAGGAATGTACGTGTAGCCGAGTGTCAAAGCGGTGTTAGGGAGGACTGTACCTGAAGTCGAGTGTCAAAGCGGGTTTAGGACTTAGGGTTAGGTAACTTTCATAACTATCAAGTTCAGGTTCGTTTCAGCTATAAAAAAAAAATTTCTCCACCAAAGTCTGTAGTTTGTCAAATCGGGGTTAGGGAGGAATGTACGTGAAGTTGAGTGTCAAAGCGGTGTTAGGGAGGAATGTACATGAATTCGGGTGTCAAAGCGGTGTTAGGGACAAATGTACGTGAAGTTGAGTGTCAAAGCGGTGTTAGGGAGGAATGTATGTGAAGTCGAGTGTCAAAGCAGGGTTAGGGAGGTTTGTAGGTGAAGATGAGTGTCAAAGCGGGGTTAGGGAGGAATGTACGTGTAGCCGAGTGTCAAAGCGCTGTTAGGGAGGACTGTACCTGAAGTCGAGTGTCAAAGCGGGTTTAGGACTTAGGGTTAGGTAACTTTCATAACTATCAACTTCAGCTTCGTTTCAGCCGTAAAAAAAATTATTTCTCCACCAAAGTCTGTAGTTTGTCAAATCTGGGTTAGGGAGGAATGTACGAGAATTCGTGTCTTACAGTTGCAACAACAGCCACGTTGAAAACGAGTACATCACATGTTCGGCCTGTAGTGCCAATTCTGTAAATACAATTGAATTCCACACACAGGAAAAAAAGGACTTTTTATCATCACGAGTTTATCAGGAAACGGAGAAAGGTGGGGGTATTTTATTTCTATTTTTTTATTCTATTGTTAGTCTCCAATCTATCGCTGACGAAAAGTATCATATCCAATCAAATCACCGTCTCAATCTGCCGGTAACTTATAATACTATCCAAAGTGCCGTATCTACCGCTGAGCAAAAATATAATATTCAAACTACCGTCTTCATTCCACCGCTGAGGAAAAACTTCTTCAAAGCAAGGGAGATGATTCAATCCACCGTCTCCATTCCACTGCTGAGGAAAAGGAGAAGGCTATCAAACCACCGTCTCAATCTGTCTCCGCTACCGCTGAGCAAAAATTTAATATTCAAACCACCGTCTTCATTCCACCGCTGAGGAAAAACTGCCTCAAAGCAAGGGAGACGATTCAAACCACAGTCTCCATTCCACCGCTGAGAAAAAGGAGGACGCTATCAAACCGCCGTCTCAATCTGCCGCTAAATAATAACACTATCCAAAGTGCCGTATGTACCACTGAGCAAAAGTATAATATTCAAACTACCGTCTTCATTCCACCGCTGAGGAAAAACTGCTTCAAAGCAAGGGAGACGATTCAAACCAGTCTCCATTCCACCGCTGAGAAAAAGGAGGACGCTATCAAACCGCCGTCTCAATCTGCCGCTAACTAATAATACTATCCAAAGTGCCGTATCTACTGCTGAGCAAAGGTATAATATTCAAACTACCGTCTCCATTCCACCGCTGAGGAAAAGAAGGCTATCAAACCGCCGTCTCAATCTGCCGCTAACTAATAATACTACCAAAGTGCCGTATCTACCGTTGAGCAAAAATATAATATTCAAACTACCGCCTTCATTCCACCCGAGGAAAAACAGCTTCAAAGCAAGGGAGACGATTCAAACCACCGTCTCCATTCCACCGCTGAGAAAAAGGAGGCTATCAAACCGCCGTCTCAATCTACCGCTAAAAAAAATAACACTATCCAAAGTGCCGTATGTACCGCTGAGCAAAAGTGTAATTTTCAAACTACATTGTACCGTCTTCATTCCATCGCTGATGAAAAAGTGCTTCAAAGCAAGGGAGACTATTCAATCCACCAGCTCCATTCCACCGCTGAGGAAAAGGAGAAGGCTATGAAACCACCGTCTCAATCTGCCGCTCAGGGGTTATTTTAGACACTTTTCCTTTATATAACTCAATTTCAAAAAGATGAAAAACTCAATTTTTTCGGGTTTTTCATCACATGCAGTCTGCAAACTCAATTTTTTTATCTTTTTAGTAGGACACTTACAATAAATAAATTCGCGACAATTTTTCATCGTGAATGAACATGTCAGTAATGTTATGAAGCTCATCAAGCAAAGTTGCGTGTCATACATAGCTGCATACAAGTTTGTTTGCTCAATATGCACCCTATTTTGTAGTATGTGGTGTGGGACTTGTTTACAAAACATACTGGGGTTTCAGAAATTTCCATCGGGCAGAAACAAAAT